>WAAG01036988.1:304-23115 GCA_013390105.1 Tichodroma muraria | reverse complement strand
GCAATTAAAAATGTGTGCATAGACACACAGTTGAGCCCTGTTTGCACACAAAAACTTTATTCTGAGCTACCTTATGTCACCCCTTTTAGAGGAGTCATCATGAGGGCATGACACCAATAAGCAGACAATGAATAAAGAAAATAACTGTTTATAAGTTCATAGTTGGCATACAAAAGTTATTGAAGAGGAACTGATATTCTAGGCAGCAGGCCATCACTGCTGCCTATCAACCCTCTGTTCCCCCAACTGTTACTGGGTATTATAAAGCTCATTTTAAAAACACTCCTCCAAGACCTGCGAGCTTGGCAGGTACTGTTTTGTCCTTACTGATAAAGAGGCTTAAGCCTAGTTGTTCATGCACATTGTAGTCTGTAAGCAGACACCAGACAAGTAGGTATTTAACTGTCGACATGTTACATGTCCCACCTGCATTGAACTAGAAGTATAAAATTTTAACCATAAAATGTGAAGTCATATTAGAAAACTTAACAGAATTGAAATTAAATCCAGATTTGAGGATCTCATACCCATTCCAAAAGTTCAACTTCATACTACCAAGTTAAATCTCAAGCACTATAACCCCAGATCGGAGGAAAAATCTGAAATAAATTCTCAAAACATAGGTAGGTTTACATTTGTACCTGGAATCTCAGGGTAATCTCTAGTGCTTGTTAAAACAGTGTTGGGGCAGGGTATGTGCATAGAGAAGGGGAGTCAATAAATGTCGACTGTTCATTGTACTTCTCTCACTTCCCCACATGAAATGCTCTCAGTAATTTCTTGGGTTTCCCTGAAAATAATAATTGAAGCCTAACCCATCCCTCAGATTTACCTGTGTCTATCTTGGAAATGAGTCCAAACACTATTTTAAATAACCCACATGAAAAACAGTGACCATGAGAAACAGAACAGTAGCAAGGGCTTGTTTGTCATTTTTGACCCACAGATCTCAGAAGAGATACTGATTCCTTCAACTTCACAGATGGGGACATGAGATACTTGTCCTCAGCAGTTGATGGTAGAGCCATAGCATCCAGATTTCCTGGGTCCCCATCTAGCACTCTATTCAGTAAACAGTTGGAAGCAGCTAGGCTTCCTCTTAAAATTTTTACTGCAGAATGTATTTACTTCATCCACAGTGATTTGCTCCACAAGGGATTCACAGTGACAAAGCAGTAACCATGAAGAAGATTAATATATACTTCTTTTAATTTCCTTGTTGGTATCCTCGGTATATTACATGTCAGTTCTCTGCTGGTTACTGTCACAGATGGGAGTATCTGCTGATGTGTGACACTGTAACTTTTCCCAATGGCCTGTACATGATGACTGCCTTGGAAAATTTGCCAGTGTAATCTCTTGTTGAGTTCAGTTTAGTGAAAAGAGAAAGTTTATGAGCTTCATTCAATTCCCTCCCACACATCAACAGATTTATAAGTAGTCAAAACTTAAAACACAAAATGTATTCCCATCATGGAGGGAGCTAAACCAAGATGAAATTGGACCTTTCAAATAAGACAAAAACTGGGATCTGTTTTTAAAAGGAAAAGCCAAAACCTAAGTATAAATATGTAGAAGTTAAATTAAGCAAATAGACTTTACATCAGACCTTCTACTGACGTAACTCAATCTCTGAAGTCAGAAGAGCTACCCCAATTCATATTAACTAAGGGTCCAACATCCCTCTTGCAAACACAGTTGTAAATCTTTCTAAAATCCACAGGCAATACTACTTTGGGAAGTACATCATGAACAATCATCCAAACAGCTTTTATCTAAGATATGTGGTTTTGTTTCTCTTTCCTTCCATCAATGGTTTATATTTATGCTCAGAATCAAAGCTTGATTCAACTGACTTCTGCTCCCACAGTCAGCACTAACTTCTGTAGCATCAAGAGCTGGCCGTAAAACTGGACCTAAAAGTTGTCTGTAACTTAAACAGTTGTGTGTGCTGTGATTTGATTAAATGTAGTAAAAGGAACACAGAACAGAGAATTCAGGGCTTGTCAGAGAAATAAGACCATTTCCCATTATTCTGAAGTTGGTGCAAAGATATCCTTGATTAAACTCTACGACTGAAGTACAATTACATAGGAAATTATTTTGATGTATGCTTTGACCAACAGTCAAAGTTTTCAAAAACATGCAAATTATTTTTAGTGGACTTTCAATAATAGCTTTAATTCACTTATAAATGTTTTCACCCTGCTTGGAGCCAAATGTTACCTGGTGGTCCTTCCCTTTGGGGTTTAAATCATTGATGTGACTCTAATCATAATATCAAAATATCTTTGAAGACAGCATCACTCAAAATATTTTACACATTACAGAACTGTTTTTCAAGAAAAAAGATTACTTTTGCAGTAATGTACTGAAATGAATGAATTGACAGGTACTGTAATGTACCTGTCAAATGAACAAGCTGGGTGAACAATTTTAGTTCTGTGGGCTACTCTCTCCAGTTACAACCTAAGTCCATACTCTCTCTATAAATTCAAGAAAATTCTCTTTGTAAATAAGTTTTCCCAAAATGAAAAGTTTTGAACAAGCTCTGATTATAACACATATTTGTGTCATATTGCATCACACTAATAACATCATCTGTATCACCTGGTTTACATATTCATATGCCTTGGCTTATATTATTTTGTGTAAGAAGGCAACACATATGTTAAAATAACACGGACATGAAATATCTTTGTTAAAACTCACTGTTCCATGAGCTGGAAAGAAAAAATATCAATGAGTGACATGCCAAGAGACATAGGTATAGTTTAGAAAGAAAATTAAAACATACTTGCTTCTATATGTCAGATTGACTTTATATATGGTTCTCGTGAAACAGAACTTATCCTCCCCCCTTTAAAAAGTATCATCCATCGATATTAAAAAGAAAGGCAAGAAAGCTCTTATTTACCCTACCCTCTAGGCTGAGTTCTTATCCTCAGATGAACTTTATTTTTTGACCAGCTCACTAATTATTATTGAAATCACTGACCCCTCTAAACAGCACATAAGCATTTGAGTTAGTAGCAACAGCAAGACCAGCCTTAATTGGTCCACTTACATAAAAGTAGAAACATAAAACTTCTAAATATAAGTTTCTGGCATATTGTTTCTTATTATTACAGGAAAAATAAGGTACAACAGAGTGAAATTCCAGCTGGTTTGAACAGAGATCTGTGCCATTGTGTTTTCTAGTGGTTGCTCTTCAAAGCAGGGATGGAGTGGACAGATACTGTTGTATGCAATTCAGGATTCCAAAGTAGTCAGTAAATCACACAATATCTAGTGGGTGAATAATGAAGTGGCATTAGGCCATTTTTAAAATGGTTTGTAAGACAAAATTCACAATTAGGAAAAGAATAAAAAAAAAAGAGAGACAGGTTGCTGAAGTACTAATCTTTCTTTATTTCAGTCACATTCCTTTAGTTATTTCTGATCCAGTAGGGAACTAAAATATGTCTGTGAGCCTTCAAGATAGGCTTAGCACCACACCAATGTTTTATGTGGTTTCAATTGGTGGTATCAGAATTTATATTAGAAATCCCAACTAACAATGATTATCTGGACTCTGAAGCTGACAGGAAAAAAAAAAAACAAAAACACAACAAAATCAGAAAGAAAGAAAAAAAGCAAACCCAGCTACAGTCTTTCCCAAGAGCAATTGCCCTTTCTGGCAGGAAGGGGTAAAAATAGAGGCAGCTCATTAATATGGCTTGGCACTGCTTAATGGCAGCTGAAGAGTTAGATCAGTGGGTCTTTCCAGCAGTACTCCCGGACCACTGCCAGCAGGTGTTGCTGTGTTCAACAAAATGAAAAGGCGTGCGGGGGGGATGGGGAGAAAAATATTTATAAAGAGAGAAATAGGTGTGAAAAAAAATTAGTCACCGAGTAAAGCTTTCATTAGGCCTTTGGTAAAGCTATACACAAACTCCCCGGGGCAATAAGGAGCATACTCTGAAATGAATAATGCTTTTCACTTCTCCTAAACTCCTTTCAGAAGTTATCCTGCGCTATAAATCACATACATGCTTGCTGTGCTTCACTCGGTAGCTTTCTCGTTTTGTCACAGACCACACACTTTCTCTCCGGGAATCCTCTGCCCCGCCGGCGCAGTGGGAGAAGCTCGGTCCCGGCTGGGCGCTGCCCCGGGAGGGGTATGACGGTCACAGCCGGCACCTCTCCGCTCCGACTCCAAGAAGATTGCTCTGCTATTCCCAGGGCAAGTTTTTTGTTCTCCGTAAAACCAATGCAATGTAAGGTCCCTTGCAGAGAATATGTCTCCTGCCAAATTGCAACAGGCACTGCACTACCAGTACACAACTAATTTCAAAGACTTTTAGGATGTCAGTTAAAACCAAACTCAGCCTGGTCCTTAGAAAAACAGGATTGCAAGGTGGAAAAGTCATTTGGCAAAACTTGGGTTTAGGATCCCCACTAAAAATGGAGTCCTGTGACTAACTAGGTGTATACATGCTCTTTATCTGTTTGTTGAAGCGTCTCACTGTCCCTGAAGAAAAAAAAAGGAGGGGGAAAAAAAGCAAAGAAAGAAAAAAGAACAACAAACAAACAAACAAAAAACCAACTGGAACCACCAAACTCAGATCGCAGAAAAGCTACTGCAACCTGTTTCACTTATTATATGCGTATTAAAATGGGAAACAAAACAACCTATCTGGTCATATGTTTCCCATTAACTTCTGTTTTTTTCTCATTCTACCACAGCACACATACCAGTTGGGATCAACACTGCTATAAGGACTCCCTGGTATCAGTGTCAATTGGAAGTTTGAAATCTTTCTTTGATCCAGATCAGATATATTCCAAGACAGATTAAAGTTACATTACCAACAGGACATAAAAATATAAGTACGATNAAAAAAAACAAAGAAAAAAAAAAAAAAAAAAAAAAAAAAAAAAAAAAAAAAAAAAAAATAAAATCTGAGGGACGGGGATTTTCTGGTAATCAGTGGGTGTTATGAATGAGTAAAGACTGCATGATCATGCCATTTGTCATAAACGGTACCACATAAAGCCAGTTATTATATGTGTTTAAGAAGGGATATGGATTTTGGATTTACTTTTGACCTTTTATGTATTACTACTGTACTGCTTAATTGGCATAGTTATTTCTGATTTTCATTAATGTAAATTGAAATGAAAATTGCTTTTTATTTTATTCCACAAGTGTTAATACCACACTTGCAAAAAATGTGACCTGTCATTCATTGTAATTTATTTTTAGTTGTCTAAACAGTTTTTAATAGTGTGATGCAATCTGCACGTCAAGGAGCCAGGAGACTTGGACGGGAGCAATATGATTCATTTTTTAGAGAGCTTTAAAGGGATCCCTAATTTAAACAGAAGGACATATTTATTCAGAGATTGAATTAAAAAAAAATCATCCAAAGCAAAAGAATTCTTACTCAAATGCATTTTCCTGAATTTGAAAAGAATCCAAATTTGCAGAAAGATTAGCTGGTGTGTCCTTAAGTATGTAAGAAAAAGAAAACAATTTGCAAAGTAGTAATTAAGTATCTGGCAAATACTGTATTTGAACTAGAACAGTGTTATCTACATCTAATAATATCCATATCTAGCTATGCAATACAACAAGTTGGAGTATATCTTCCTGACTCATAATGTTTGCTTTGTCTGATTTTAAGTTCTAGTCTTTAAATGGATACAGAAATCACCACTCCAAGTTGATCCACGATATTTTGTCATGCTAGAGAATTAGGAGTTTCCATTAGATAATTACCAGAAGTATGTCTCATACAGGAAAAACAGTCAATTGCTGATGTAACAGGATTAACCAATCCAGCACAGTGATCCAGCCCACTTTTGACAGACGTTATATGTGAGTATACACGAGAAGTACGGTATAAAGCTTCGCATTATGAGTACCACAAA
The DNA here is from genome assembly GCA_013390105.1 of Tichodroma muraria. Classification (NCBI taxonomy): domain Eukaryota; kingdom Metazoa; phylum Chordata; class Aves; order Passeriformes; family Sittidae; genus Tichodroma; species Tichodroma muraria. The sequence goes on along the minus strand of WAAG01036988.1, from coordinate 17,199 downwards.
GAGGAACTTCAGCAGTTCTTAAAGCACAATACAGCAGTCTCCTTCTGAGAGTCAGGACTAGAGAGGTAAAACTTTCAATCAGCTTTTTTCCTTTAAAACTGAAACTTTTAATTCCTGTGCATGCTGTTGCATACTGTTAAGGTTATATTGAATGAATGCATATACAGAACTTTGCAGCTCAGGTAATTTGTAGAAAGAGTCTGAATCACCATTTCTGTATGTGTTCAAACACATTTCTGTATGTACTTTTGTACATATATGTATATACATATAAGTACAAATAAACCATGTATCAGCGGTATTGGAAGACTCGCTTTTAGAAAACAGTGGTTTTTAGAAAGTTATGCTTTAACATTAAATCTGTCATCATCATGGCATGCAAGGAAAATATGCTATACCTCTATAGAGAGGTTGTAATAGAGACTGTGTGTGATAACTGTACCTGTAGTATATGGCAAGGAATATATACCCCGCAGCAAGAACCCAGACATACTTATCTGTATTTTATTTTGATTTATGTCTCTCCCTTACTTTTCATCAGACACTGTTAGGATAGGTGCTATATTAGAACTATATATAACTCCTTTAATTATGTCATCTGTTAGTACATCTAATCATGAATGCATATTTTCATCTGAAATTATTTTTTCATCCAATTAAACTTTTAGTTCTATTTCAAGCTGACTTTCAGACTTCGTTTAATTACAACAGACTTTGGGTTGTTCACAAGATCCAAGAAAATTCGATGTATTATAGTGAGGTTTGTGTTACAAAGATGTGTTTATAAGAATGGCTGCAGGGTTTACAATGCTGACAGACCTGTAAGTGTAACAGTATATAAGAGTATAGCAACTGAGGTCAGTAAAACACAGATGAGGGGGTACTGTGGATGCCTTATAACAGTAAAAGACTTATAAAAGATCTTAATTGAAAAGGACTAGCAATATATAACATTTGTAAGACTTTGGTCGATTGTTCAATTACTTCTGTATGTTTCATTTACTCTACCTATAATTCCTTGCCTGCCTCTTAGCCTATGTGCCCGTAGTTATCTCATGGAAATTAAAGACCTTTCAATGCTTATATTTATAAATTACTCCTTTCCACTGTGAAATACAATGGCTGACAGTAATACACTGAAAGTGGAATATTTGCTGGGTAGGAGGTAAGCCCATCTGAAAAGACAGAGGTGTGTGTGTGAGAGAGAATGAAAGGAATGAAAAGAAAGAGGGTAAACACTGAAAAAAAGAAGCTGCTCTAAGAAAATCTGTACAAGATAATGCCTGAAAGGAAGAATCTCAAAAGTTATAGTTATAGCTGTCATTTTTTCATTACCAAACTCAAATGTAAGCGAGTTTGCAAACTTCAACTTTGCTGGGTAAGGAACAGAGCAGAGAGGATACAAAATGTAAAGGTAACCTGAAGCTATGGCAGTGGCACAGGGAATGCCTTTCCACTGCAGAGCAAAGTTTATACCCTCCTGGGCATAAACTGACAAGGGGCTATCAACACTGGTTGAAACTGCTTCTCATAGTGCTTTAGATTTCTTTTAATTTCCAATGTCTTAGTCTAATATTATGATTGCTCTCTGTGATTTAAATGAATGAAGTAATAAGTGCCTTCTAATAACAATGGGCCAAATGTAGAAGATCTTACTCAGCCTTCACTCAGACAGAATTATTATTGGCATCGATGAGGGATTTGCCTGAGTCAGAAGCAAGTATGATTTGGCCAGATGACATGTAACACTTTTCACATTCAAAGCATTTTTCAGGCATTGCTTGATTAACCCCAAACATAAATATATCTACCCAAGAACTTCCAGGCACAGACTAGCATTGAAGTAGGGATATTACATGGCACTACCATGGCATGTCACATATATGTACCGACTCCTGCTTAGGCTTTCAGTGCCTGACTGCATATTGTAGCTGGGGAGTGTATCATGTGTTATAGAGCCCCCCAAACAAAAGTGCTGTTTTGTGCCTGTCAGACCTCTTGCCAGTGTTGATAACCTCCAGCATTTAGAAATGAGAAAAAAAGATTTTTTTCTTCTACTCCAGGCAGAATAATGTTCTGTTCAAAATATTCGGAGCCCCTGCCCTCATTCCCATCTCATTCACAAGCTATTTAACATCTCCTGCTATCCCTAGCAATACCAGGCAGGACCAAGAGCAAGGTGCTTGTTAAAGATTTCACTCTTTCCATTCATTCATGTTTCCTCTGTTTAGTTAAGCCAGTGATACTGTTGAAGGAATGAAACAAACAAAACAAAACAAAAAGAAAGGGAAAAAAAGGGGAGAATGACAGCTGGGAGGTGTGTGGGGGGAGGGTCAAACAGAGAGGAAAAAAAAGGAAAAAAAAAATAAGAGTAAATTTACAGGAATGAGAAGATATTTTAGAAAGAGGGGGGAAGGAACCACGAGTAGTGATATTTGAAGAGAGGTGTGTGTTAGGGGAGCAATGAGCATAAGGAAGCCAGCCTGCCTGTTCCTCCCCCTTCCTAATCATAGCCTTTACTCACAGACAAAACTCCCTCCCTCTCTCATTCACTCACTCACTTTAGGCCAATCCGTCCTCTCTCTCTCTCTCCCTCTCTCTGTGTCTCTTTCCTACTCTGAGACAGAGTCAGAACTCTTCTCCCTGACAGCCACAAACATCTACAGCACTTATTGCATTCAGAGAGGGAACCTGCAAACAAAACTTCACAGAAAACTTTTGGTTCTTGTTCCAGAGAATTTGCTGAAGAGAAGGAAAAACAAACAAACAAACAAACAAACTAAACCAGCCCCCAAAAAAACTGTTCGTGAAGGGGGAGGAAAAGCAGGGCCTTTTTAAAAGGGAATCACAACAACTTTTGCTGCCAGGATGCCTTTGCTTTGGAAGAGAGGATTTCTGTTGGTGCTTTGCTGGATTATAGTGAGGAGTTCCCCAACCCCAGGATCCGAGGGGCACAGTTCAGTCACTGACTGTCCATCATGTGCCCTTGCCACGCTCTCAAAGGATGTGCCCAGCTCACAGCCTGAGATGGTGGAAGCAGTAAAGAAGCACATACTGAACATGTTGCACTTGAGGGACAGACCTAATATCACCCAGCCAGTGCCCAAGGCAGCACTTTTAAATGCCATCAAAAAACTCCACGTGGGAAAGGTGGGAGAGGATGGTTATGTGGAAATAGAGGATGATGTTGGAAGAAGAGCTGAAATGAATGAAGTTGTGGAGCAAACCTCAGAAATCATCACTTTTGCAGAATCAGGTGAGTGCTTGAAAAACAAAACTGTAAAATATCCTTTGTGCCCAAACTGAAAAATATCCTTTGTGCCAAAACTGCAATTAACTGATTTTCCTCTCCCTAGCAATAATGTTTTCTGCAAGGTTGTAGGATGGGACTTGGGGGAAGGGAGAAGGAGGAATGGGATGGGGGGGTAGGACTCTGAAGGAATTTGATTTTTCTGACTTAGTGTTGGCTACAGATTACACTTGCTAAGCACAGTCAGTCACACAGGGAGGAAGCTCTCTAACCAATCTTGTACATAAAGTCAGGCTGCAGCAGGGTGCTCCAAACTGTCTGTAAATCCAGAGTACTTGCAGTAAAGGGCTGGATTGCAGAGTTGATGGTGAAAGAAAAAAGGCTGTAGCCTTTTGGGGAGTTTATCAAGACAGAAAGTGAACTGCAAACTACTTCAGAAACAGCCCTTTAATGTAAAAATTATACTGGAAGTTATAAAATCAGATGAAGCAGTCTTAAGTTTTAGAAGTGAGAGGGCTTTTTTGTGGGTTTTTTCCCTCTTTTTTTGTCTTTTTTTTATTTGTTTTTTTATTTAACACAGCATCTTCGGCAATAAAGAGTTGCAGGGACTGTCAGATGACTTCAATAGAACTGGACAAGCTGCTGTAGCTGATCCAATTTGTAATGCAGACTTCTGCATACTGGAAAAAAGATTCTGCTCCTAAAACACTCCTGCCAAAAAATGCAACCTTGGTAGGATGTATTTTGAATTCTTTCACAGTTCTTTTCCCCCTAACTCTTAGGCAGTAAGAGCTCAAAATATATATATTTAGTAAGTCTTAAGGCTCACATAAACTGCCCATAAGAAAAGCTCTAAAGTTGTACTTTGCTGTCTTGTTCCTACATGAATAGGACCAGAACCCATTTTAATTCAATGTATATGTATCTGCACATATATCTGTTAGTGTATGTGGGTATGCTAATGCACGTATCAATAGCAGTTACTTGCAATAAGTCTATCATCTAACTAACATCAACTTTTTATGATGCTGTCTAGCCAAAGCATTTTTCCTGTTGCCAAGACGGTTTTAAAAGAATGTCATTGTTTTGTTTGGTACAGCATATGGTAGGCAAAGTATGCAAAGGAACTCCAAGCATTTTTGTTTAAAAGTTTTCTGCAGCAGTATAAACAATTAAGACAACACTCAGAGTTTCCAGTCCTGAAAACCTGTTGACTCAGATGTTCTGATTGCAGGGAAGCCATGCACAGAAGTGTGCATGCTTTTAAGTGCAGACATTCCTGCTGGCTGTCTGATATCCAACTGTACAAGGAGCCCTTGCCTTCGGAGTCCTTGTCAATATACATATTAACAGTTTTTTTCAGCATGAGAGCTCAGGCTTTTCAGTTTTTCCATCCCTTCCACTTCAGAAAGCAGGGGGAAGGTGTCAATGCCAGAGGTCATTAGAAGCAGGGGTAGCTCAACATTAGTTTAGAAATGAATTTATAAAAACAAGGAAACCTCTAAGCTATCCATGAGTCGGATTCCCCACCTGGTTTTCAGCTGCTCGCTCTGAGTACAGTGGAACACATATGGCATGAACAGTGGTTTCTCTTCACTGTGTGCGTCGCAATCATTTGTAAACACATTATTGTCTCTCCTGAGCTCTGACACAAAGGAATTTGGAATTTGATATATGCCTACTCTGTACAATACCCTCCAACGGCAGCTCCCGAAGCCATTGGCTCTTGGGGTCACGTGAGCAGCAAAAACCATGCCATTGCCCACACACTGGCCAATCATCCTGCCACCGATCCTCCGCCACCAGCCACCAGCACCGACACGTCACTCAGCTTGATTTACATAGCGTTGTCCTACTGCTGCTAGGCAAAATACTTGAAGAGGACTTATGCTATGGAGCTGCAGGGCAGGGTCACCCACTGTGCTCTCATGCCTTCTCCTCTCTGATACAGCTCTCTTCCTTCGTATTAAGACAATCCTGGAAGCCCAGGCAGGAGGGCTGCTTTGTCCGTTTTTTCCACACCTGCAACGTTTCCATACCTCTTTGGTTTGGAACAAGGGAGGGACAATTAACAACCTAAAATACGAGCTCTGGTTTGGGCTTATAATGGAAATGATAAATCCATTCTGTGGAGTAACTTCAGATTTCTGAAGTATATTCTTCATTTATAGCCATTCATATCTAGTGACTTGCTAACATCAGAGGGTCTGCCATGTTTCACAGGTGCCAATGCTGCAAAAACTTAAATAAACTCTAGAAGAGATCCTGTCCTCTTGTGCACTGGCAGTTTTGCCTGTCTAATATTAAACCAGTATTTTTTTCCTGTAAAGGAAAGTGAGGCAAAAAAACAAAGGCAAGTGACATGTCATATAGGAAGTATGAATTAAAAAGGCAGGAATAGAATACAGCCACAGGGACAGTCTCCACTTTTCATTCTGTGGGACCTGGGAATAGCATGAAGAAGTTTAAACACCAAGCAGGAGAATAAACGTGTTCCACTCACAACCAGGTTAACGTGTTTCCTGCTTTTAACACCAAACTCACTCTGCCTCGATAGAGGGCAATAAGAAATCAATGAAAATGAATGAAAACATCTCATATTGTATCAAATAATTTTCTATAAAATGCAATGACTTTAGGCTTCTTGTTTCTTTGGGTATGGCTTGACATAAACCAGCCTTTCCCCATGCCTTTCAGATGCCACATTTACTACTTGCTTTTATAAAAAAGTAGTATTTCCATCTTTCATCAGCCGTATTCTCAAACATACAAAGAAATGGAGTGAATGAACAAACAGTGCCCTGTGCATGCGGCTCTGGCTTGAGACTGCTGTTTTCTAAAATAGACCAAAATTCAAACAAGCACAGGCTTCAGACAATTAGAGGGGAAATAAATGCAGTAAACTTGTCTGAAGCACAGGTGTAGTTATGTCCAGGAAATCAGCAAAATAGTTGGCAGGTACTTTTCACAGCTAACAAATCCAGACAGATCTCTGCAAAACTAATGACTGTGAGTATTGGGCAAAAGTTACAAATGCACCCTACTGTCCTTTGGCACTCTTACAAGTAAAACATGAAAATTACTTTCTACTTGCATATCAAACTAAGATTACTAACCTCGATTAGTTCTGCTGTAAGGGTAGCTGTGCCAGAGTTCTGTCTGTTACTTCAAAGTCTTAAAAATAGTTTTTTGAGGAGTGGGATCATATAATTTTGTGACAAGCAAATCCAATAGGTTTGATAACAGAGATACTCAACACTTATAAAGATGATTGACGACTAACTCATTCATTATTTTAAGCAGACAGCTTATTAGGCAGATCTGGGATTTTGTCAACTGGATTTGATCCTGGTAACTAAACTACCAATGAAATGGGTTGCTAACATCAGCCCCCAAGAAGGTGATAGGAATTATTGGATGGAAATACTGAAATATAAAGTTTTATCATAAGGAGAAATTCTAGGAAAAAAAAAAAAGTCTGCCATCTATTTAGACCACTTGTACTGTTTTGTACCACTTCATACAGAATTCAAGGTGAACTGACTCGATCATGTGATGCTTACTTTCATGTGCAGAGGTATTCATGTATGTACATATTCATGTCTTCTCCCAGGAGATACCTACCCTATACAACCAATCTGGCAGCTTATGAGGAAAAAAAAAACAACAAGGATGTGTCACTTATGTATTTTGAATAATTTCAACAATTTTCTTTTGAAAAGAGCTGTATTTAAGGGTCCAAGTATTCATGCTGAAAAAAGAACGGCCACGAGAGGGCACACTCCAAAGGCTTTTTGCTCCATGCCAGGCAACCTTCCTGCAAACTCTTATTTTACCTAATTGGATTCTGAATCCCAGAAATCTTTATGCTTATCTGTAGCTGCTCTGAGTGGGGTTCGTTTCTCTCCTAGTTTATTTAAAAAAAGGGATTCACTGGAGTGAAAAACTGCAAGGAAAATAATGCAGAAAGGAAATAGGTAGGGGATAAAAGATAAACTGATGGGTGCTAGAAGTGCTGGAAATTCAGAGAGATCAGAAATTATAAATATTATTTTTTTACAAGATGATGAGAAATGTGACCATGAATCATCATCTGAGATGATTTGCTCAGATCTTTTTTTTTGATGCAGTCTCCTCGGCTTTTAGAAAACAAGCCTATTTTCCCTAGTTGTTTTTTTTCTTTTTTCTCCCCTCCTTGGCATACCGAATCAAAGATTTCAAGTTTAGCAAATGAAAGCAACTCACTTCCAGAAGAGGAAAGCCATTCTGTATTGATCTGTTTCATTGTATCAAAATCTGAGCATTCAGGCAGGTTGGTTGGTTTAAAGAACAGATGAATCTAGGAAGGTGGGAACCAGTTCAGAAAAATATACCTGAGTGACAGAAAGTACTGTATGTGCCCATCTCTGTGCAGCCAGGCCCACAGTTTTGTGTGCTAGTAGGGAATATCTGAATATGTATTTGCCTTTATATGTGTATAAACACACGTATGTCCTCACACATGTATGCCAGGGCAGACATGCTCATATACCTGTGCCTGTACCCATACCATTCCTGCAGAAAAGAATTTACATTCATGTGTTTTCCTCTGTGCAGGATATATCTACCTTGCATACACGTAAGTGATTCATGCTGAGGAATTCTTATATCGATATATAGAGATATGCCTATGAGAAGGTAATCTCATTTAATACAACAAAGCTTTGCAACATTAATTTAGGATTGAAGCTTAGTTTATTGGAAGCAACTGGAACTTCTGTTATTCATTTCAGTGGGCTTGGGATTTGGGCCTTAGTGCACAGAAATTAAATAATTTAATGAAAATAGACAAGCAGCCTCTGATCCACTTAATTTTAGAATTTACAGCAAATTATTACAAGTATGCACAAAAAANAAAAAAAAAAAAAAAGACAAAGATTTGGGATTGGTTTTTCCTTGGAATATTTTACTAGTGCAAATGATCCTAAACTTTGCTTGAGCTATTTTAGGCATAAATGAAGAAATCAAGCAAAAAAACCCCAAAAAACTTCAACCAAACAAACACCTTTTTTGTTTCTAAATATTTAAAGCCATGTGGGGGAAGGGCTTTCAATTTGGAAAGAACTCAAAGCTGTGGATGTAAAGTGCTTCCCTCCTAACAAAATAGCAGGAGAGAGTCAAGGTTCACCAGAACTGAATTATTTCACATTCTGAATGACCTTGTCAATGCCTCTTTGGGTTAACTTTTCAAGAAAAGGTATTTAAATAAAGTCGCTGCTGCTTTGTTTCCCCCTCATAAACGCTTGGGGAATAGTTATTTTTTCCTGATTTTCTTTTTCAGTTTATTTTTCTCTTATAACAAAATCTCCCTTTTCTGGCAGCTAATGGTAGGTGAGCATAAAGATAAGGTATTCATTGTGCCGTAATTTCTCCTCCCACAGTAAGAGACAACAGTAAGGGAGCAGGAATGAAAGTATGCAACCTGGATGACCGGTCACATATGCTGGATAATGAATAATCAGAATAAATTGTTTGCCAGAGATCCATAGGCTGAAATGCATTCACAGAAATGGCCACTGTCTAACTGTGGCAATAGGACATTCGTAATCATTAGTCTGCGGGGGGGATAATTACCAGACGATAACACTGAATTCTCTGAATAAATTCTACGCTGCAAAGAATTCTTCTAACTCCAGTGGTCACTCATTAGTAAACATTTTGGGCAATTATCTCTCAATAACCATGCTCTTCTCTTCACTCTCTTTAGAGGAACCTTTCTAGTAACCTATTTTTTTTTCCTGTCTCCTGGGGAACGGAAATGAGAAGTGAAGGGAAGGATGCTTTTGAATGTAATTACAGATTGGCACGCAGTACAAATTCCCCCAAATCTAAACATAGGCAGTAGTAAAGTTAGCAACTAAAAAAGGGAAAAAAAGCTTGCTTTGTATGGAAAAACAGTTCACTTACAGTATAATGTAAAAACGTTTCAAAATTAAGCACCGGTGAAGCATAGAGATTTAAAGTGACAGCACCTTCTTACACACTGAGAATTTTTCAAAGGCAAATAAATACTGTGTATTAAGATAAATTAAGAATAAGCCACATTATAATGTCACAAAGGATAACCACTTCCATCATGAAAGAAAAAAACCTTAATAATTTAACAGCATATAGTTAAAAAAAAATTAAATATCTTCACATTTTACTCAAAAGAAGATACTTCCATTTGTATAGCTTCCGTCCCACCTAGTATATGTATACAGCTTGAACTAACAAGGCTTGATCCTGAATCCTGATGTAAATTGCAAATAACAGAACTTCAACTGCACAGTTAAAGCCAACCATACTGAAGGAAGGATCCTTAGCCTCAGAGGAAGAACACACTGGACCTACAGATTCCTGCTGGAGCACAGCATGAGCTACCTCATGCAGGGCTGCCCCTCCAGTTCCCCCATGCCTGGGCCCTCAAGGGTTCTGCCAATCTCTCCGTGGGCTCCTGTGTCATGCCTGTCACCCAAGTGCTGCTTGGGAGCAGGTGCTGACCATAGAGTCCTGTGTGAGTCCTGGCCAGCCCTTCCAGAGGTGGAGAGGAGGGTACGTGCGCAGGCTCCCCTCTGCTTGCATGTTCAGGTTTCTCTCCTAAAAAGGTGCACGAGCACAAGTGAAGAGAAAAACAGATATGAGAAAACTCCCATGCTATATATATTGCTACACTTTCTTTCCACTCAGTGACTCCTTCCATTAAACCTTTTACATATATGCACTACTTCTTAGAGCTTGTATTTTTAACCACTTCTCACATCATTTTCTGGTGTCACTCGCTCTGCTAGACTGCTCCTTTGGCATCACAGTCCTCCTTCTGGAAGGGACTTTGCTCAGCATTAAAGCAGAGAGGTGGCCTCTCCAAAATATTGGGTAAGGGAAATGCAGAAAAGCAATCAAAAGGAGCCCAAAGTAATCCCTTGTCTCCTTTTTCAGCTGTCTTCTGCTATGATAACAATCCAGCCTGTTGACACTGCTGTTTATATGAGAATGGAAGTGATGAAGGCATTATCACTGCTGGGCTGTGGGTCTTTCCTCAGCAGTCAGGCAGGAGGAGCAGGATGATTACAAATGGAAAAAGACCCTTGCAAATCAGCTGTGGCAAATGTAAAGGCAGGACAAAAGGGTAAATAAAATGTACTTATGGAAGTGATACCACCCACAAATTTCAGGAATCTCCCTTTTGCCTTCACTTTGAAGAACAGTATATATTTCCGAACCTTTGATCCTGACCATTAATTCAGACCTAAAAGGAAAGACTGCTAAATCCCTAAGAAATATCTGGAGAAAATTAAATATAGATTTTTATTTTTTTTTTTTTTCTCAGAACACTTGAAGAATTTATTTTATTGTTGCACTGAACCTTTTGGAAACAAATATCCTGTTATAAAGTGAATGTGTAACTATAATAAGCCAGATCCTAGGGTCTCAATTTGATTTTAGCACAGGCCAAACTCTGATTTCAAAATGAGCTTGTCTGAGAAGAGTGACCTCTTAAAAACTGCAGGATTCATACCATTTGTGCTGTGTGATCGTAACAAACTAGTTGTGAATGTGGAGAGAATTCAGAAAAGCTTCGTTTTTTCCTAATGTGAAAGCATGCTTTTTGTCCTCAACCTTGCATCATTCCCAGCCTCCTTCTAAAAAGACCTATGAAAGGGAAAGTGTTTTTTAATTGCTATAAACCCTTTTATTAGCTATGCAAGTTTCAGGATTTTGTTTCATTCAGAAATATTAGGCTCAGATAAGCTTCCTGCATCATTTTTCTTCGGAATCTTAATCCACCATTTGTTTCTGAAAATGTAGCTAACCACATCCAGATAAGCTGTTATTGTAGCTAACAACCTACAAGGAGGCTGTTATCCCTGTATAAGGACATGTCTTAGGCTACCTTGTTCAAGCTCACTTCCTTTAAGTAAAGAAAAACACTTCCTTTAAGTAAAGAAAAAGCAAGTACTCCTGTACTTTCACCATACTGTCTAAATATTTTTAGTAATTCTACTTTCACACACAGAGGAGCATTTGAAAAGCTATTTAAGAGGGTTCTTGAGGTCCTGTTTATTTCATGCAGTATCTGTCTAAAAGACTATGTTTCTGGCCAGTGCAAAAGGTAATATGAATATTTGCTGTTGCAGACACATCACTTTGTAACTATTTTCAACTCCCACTAGCATGGAAATAGCAGAATGTGAAATATCATGCACTAGCACTTAACAGCATTACGTTATTCTGTAATGCAGGGCTGCCTGGCTTTTCAGATCAGATGGGTCATACAGCTTTTTCCACTGTTGAGACAGTTCTGCACACCCCGCCTGCTTTCTCCAGAGCAGATGACCAGACCAGGTTTTTTGTCCATATCCAGCACAGTTGATCTTCTCATGTACAGGACCCCTGCTAGTGTCAGAACTGCTGTCTGTGCCCAGCTTGGTTTCCCAAGAATACCAAGTGTGGCAATTCCCAGCAATTCATACTTGTTTCACACACGAGTCTGTGAGCTCTGGGGAAAGAGAGCAGCTGGAAAGAGGCTGGTGGTACCAGAAGACCTTCTGAAGCTTGATCTAAACCACCTTTTTTTCCACCAAGGTATGCTTGGGTAGAGGCAGCAAGCAGAATGAGTTGAATGGAGAGTCTTGGTTGGCAGCATTAGCCATTCAGTCATTATTGAATGAATCAATTAAAAAATAATGGAAAAAGAGTTACTGGTCAGCTTGCTCTGTCTTCTTTTATAAGCTACTTCCTCTTCTAAAGCACAGTCCCTCTGGTTCATGTAGCTCCCTGAGAAATTAATGTAACTCATTCTGGAGACTGGCATCAGCCGTCTGTGACAAGCAGTTTACACAAACCATGTGTTTCCATATCTCAGTGACAGTTAAAGTCTACAATTTCACACTCTCACTTAGAGGGAAAACAAAAACAAAACACTGTGCCCTTTGTAACTCAGAAGTGTCTCTCTGTCTGACCTGGGAATGCCACAAGGGAAAGCTGTATGTGTCTGTGCTAGTACTTTACAGAGAATAAAAGCAACAGGTAGCTCAAGGGGAAGCACAGCCTGCCTACAAAATTCAGAAATCAACAGCTCTTGAGTTTGCTAGTGAACACAAGGTAGATGTCTCTTGTGATTTTGCTCCAGCCCTGTCTCACCTGAGAATGGGTGAACAAGGGAATGGTCAGGGAGCCCGTACTTGTGAATTCAGTTGCAGTGGGAAGCAAGGAGAAGAGCCTTGCTACAATGAGAGCAATTTTTCCTGTATGTGTCCAACTACTGTTTTAATCACCACTTGCTGTTTTTAGGGTGCAAAGTTCTGATTCGCTGACAAGAAGAATTGCAGCACTGAAAATTTGGTAAACAACTATGGGTAGCTCAAGAATGATATTAATGACAAATTGATAATTATGAATACTGTTTCTTTCTCACTAAGGCCAGATATCTGTACATTGCAAATCTGTAACCCCAGTCTGTCCTGGCCTCCATGCTGAGAAGGAACAAAAGACATCACCAGGGCTTTTATCTTTGTCAAGAAAATAGAAAACTACCTCTCTTGAGAATATAATATCACCACCACCCCCCAGCTAATTCATTCTCTCCTAACTTCTTCATGCTCTAGTGATTAAACAGCCCTCATTATTCATTCCAGCTTCTGCCAGGGATATGAGCTCTGTATCGGAGAAACACCTCCTCACCATCACAGTCATCATAATGACATCTCAGCAAGTTGATACAATTATGCCAGAGAACCATCCCCATAATTATACAGTTCTTTAGCTCATTTCTCAGTGTATTCACCATTACTATAATCACAGCAAGTACAGTGTGTTAAATTGGGAACAGGATCCACAGCTAACATCTAACAGGATGAAAAGTCTGCCTGCTGCAATTCTTCAATTCTTTACAATATAACTCTGCAAACTTCTTAAAGCTGAGGTTCATATTTTAGCCTGCGTTTATTTTTGAAATAATATATATTTACAACTCATTTTAAGATGCAAATGAAGGTTGTATTTTTATGGAGGGAGAAAGGGTAAACCTCTTTCCCACATAATTTTCAAAGTATGCCGAAGAATTGGCAGCCCTGGACGTCACTCCCTAGCCAGATATTAGGTGTAGATTTTTATGCACATGGTACATATGGACTGCCATCATAAAGCATTTTTGCCTTTCAGCTAACAGTGATCACAAAGACAGCTTAAGCAAATGAACCCTTGGCAGCCACTGATGCTTACTTGCCATGAGATGCTTTACATTAATGACTATATTGCTACTATGAAAAATGCTCTGGTTAAAATATGTTGGAAAACAGGCAAATATATACTTTTCTAAAAGAGAATTTTCACAAAATACAAACTGAGGAGGGGGCGAAGGAAGGTTAGAAAAGAAGATCCATAAAAATTTAAAGAACCAAATAGAAAACCTAGGGTACTTCATGCCTGTGGAAAAAGTAACAGAAGTCTCTTTAACTAAATGCAAGCAGACATACTAACAAGTTCTTCCTGTCTATTTCCATTTACCAAATCAGGCACAGCCAAGAAAATGTTGCACTTTGAGATTTCCAAGGAAGGCAGTGAATTATCGGTGGTGGAGCATGCTGAAGTGTGGCTCTTCCTAAAGGTCTCCAAGGCCAACCGGAGCAGAACAAAAGTCACCATACGCCTGTTTCAACAGCAGCGGCAGCCAAAAGGCAATTCTGAAGGAGCAGAAGATACAGAGGATGGAGGGCTGAAAGGTGAAAAGAGTGAGACTTTGATTTCAGAAAAGGCAGTGGACACCCGTAAGAGCACTTGGCATGTCTTCCCTGTCTCCAGCAGTGTCCAGAGACTGCTGGACCAAGGCAAGAGTTCCTTGGATGTGCGGATTGCCTGTGATCTGTGTCAAGAGACTGGAGCCAACCTGGTGCTGCTGGGTAAGAAGAAGAAAAAGGAAGATGATGGGGAAGGGAAAGAAAAGGAAGCTGGAGAGTTCACAGGAGAAGAGGAGAAGGAGCAATCACATCGGCCCTTCTTGATGATGCTTGCCCGGCACTCAGAAGATCGCCAGCACAGGCGGCGGAGACGAGGCCTGGAGTGTGACGGCAAAGTCAATATCTGCTGCAAGAAGCAGTTCTTTGTCAGCTTCAAGGACATAGGATGGAGTGACTGGATCATTGCTCCTACAGGTTATCACGCCAATTACTGCGAAGGAGAGTGTCCCAGCCATATAGCAGGCACATCTGGTTCATCATTATCTTTCCACTCCACTGTCATCAACCACTACCGCATGCGGGGGCATAGCCCCTTTGCCAACCTCAAATCATGTTGTGTGCCCACCAAGCTTCGGCCTATGTCCATGCTCTACTACGATGATGGCCAGAACATTATTAAGAAAGACATACAGAACATGATTGTGGAGGAGTGTGGCTGTTCGTAGATGCTGGTGTGCACAAGACCCTTCTTGTTAAGAAGAAAATGTATCAAAAGCCCAAGAAGAGGAAAGACCAGACATGATATAATGTTATTTGAGTGAAACAATTGTCACAAATATAAGCAAAAACAGAAGAGAGAAAGAAAAGGGAGAGAGAGAAAAAGAAAAGAAAAAAAAAAAGACTTATGGACAATGAGAAAAGACTTCAGCTATAAAAAAGGAAGAAAACGTCATGAAGCTGGGCTTTAATAAGATAGGTCTGAATGGTGGTATGGGTTGGGGATTTCCCCTTCCTTTCAGTATGCTCCTTATCTTGTTACTTAGTATGCTAAACATTAGTTACTACTAGGGGAAGGAAGTTCTGTTCCCTCCCTTTGTTACCCATCAGGTCAAGCCATGGTAGCAACTCATCTAACCTGCAGAAATTTGGACAAAGTCCAAAAGGTCAATGAAAAGCCATGTGTATGATCACTACAGTCACTGGCGCTTTCCCCACCCATTTACTGAGCAACTGAGTAGGTGTGTAGTGTTTGCGTTTGTATCTATAGGGTTATGTATTTATATACATGTCTCTATGCATACAAACATGATACACATACACATACTTAACACTGATCAAGGGTCAATAGTGTGCAGGTGTGTACACCTTCATCTTCTGCACTACATTCACAAAAAAAAATAAAGAAGAAAAAAGGAAAAAAAGAAAAATGAAGAAAAAACAGAACAAAAAACTAATGAAAGAATAAAAGTTACATTCTGTAAAGGTGCTTACAAAGTTAGAACTATGCAACCTAGATGGTTTGAAACTGTTTACCTGTGAGAGAAAGAAAAAAAAAAAAAAACAGAGAGACTTTTTTTTTAAAATGGAAGTAACTTGTTTTAAAAAAAAATCTTCAGTGAGAGATACTTGAAAGGAACATGTTTGTCCAGTTACTGGAGTCAAACATTTCTATATTTTGTAAAAAAATTTTTTAATCGTTTACTATTTGCACTACAATGGTGTTTGACCTGTCTAATCCTTATTTAACAAATATTTGCAAGGGAGGGTTGGTTGGGTGTGGGAGGGATTGAGAGCTGCACTTATTGTGATCTATACAAGAACTGCTACAGCACACAAAATAGCTATTTTTATTATTATAATAATTATTATTATTTTGTACCTTAAAATGAATAGACACATACACCAAAGACATTCGTGCAAGCCTCTATGAAGTCTGTTTGTGGTTGGTACCATTCACCTGTAATGAGTTAGGGTTTGAATTAAGAGTCAATGGGTTGATTACATTCAGGCTAGAATATCTGTTAACCAGTTAAATTCAAATTGTGCCCTCAACAGAAAATTGCCATTTGAAATAAACCCTGGGATTTGGATCCAAGGTTCTCGGATCTGAGGTCCATCTGAGCATAATCATACTGTTTTGTATGTAGAACACAAAACTTGGCTCTGATGCATAGCAAATTGTAGGGAAACAACTTTGTCCAAGGGATATACATATATATGTATATATTTCTGTATGTATATATGTATGTATACACAAGATATAAGCACTTCTGGCTTCATTTTACTGTTCTTAAAACAATGAATGTTTGTGTGCAAAGCACAGTATGTTAAAAGATTTTTTGTTTCTTACTGCCAAGTGGGAGGCTACATGTTCAAAATGGTATTTGTGCAAGAGAAACCTAAAGTGCTGGTATACACTTAAAAAGTATTGATGTAAAATTGCAAGCAGCCTTGGGCCCTGTCCACCATTGCTCCTGCAAATATACAGAAAATGGCAATTGTGGTTGAATTTCTGTTTGGAATACAGTTTTTGCTGAAATACCGACTTTCTCAACCACCACCCTCTAGCATGACAACTCTTAATGGGTTTGTGCATTACCTGTAAGACCTAATTTTCAGTGTCAACACCTAACCTGAAGGGTCCAACCCATAGGGCATAGGTAGATAATAGTTTTTTAAAAATTTTTCGCTGTCATATTTAAAAGAATGTTAAACTTACATTTGTCTTTGGGTAGGGGAAGATGATAAGAGGGAATGGGAGAAAACTTTAGGCCCTGTTTACACTGAGTTTGATAACCCTGAGCCTGAAGCTTCAGGCTCTCATAGGTTTGCTGAACCAAGCCCCAGTTAGCTGCCTTCCGATGGGACAGGCTTCTAAACGCCTCTCCTGGAAATAAGTACTAACACCGCTCCCCATCTTGAGAGCACAGTCTGTTAAAAAAAAGAAA
>WAAG01036982.1:0-17236 GCA_013390105.1 Tichodroma muraria | reverse complement strand
ATCAAAGGATGCAGCAGCTGTCATCCAGTTTTAGCCACGGTGCTTTTGAATGCTTTAATCCTCTTCCCAAACAGAAGAAGGCAGAGAGAGAGCACTTTCTTTATCCAGCCCCTCTTCTATTTTTTTTAAGTTTTGGTAGCAAAATCCAGAAGCTGTGTTCAGCAGCCATCTCTGCATGGCACAAGACATAATTTTATTTGCATCTGATCTGAACGTTTCAGTCTTCATGTATGTTAAGCCCTTTCAAATGTACTTTTTATTAAAGTTAGAAATTACTCTGTGTTTATTCCCAGGTGCTCAAAGCATCAAAGTGATTATTCAGTTATACTTCATTTTCATTTCAGTTTCCTTCAAACTGCTATTCTTTGTTCCCTTTCAGTTGCTGAAGGAGTGTATGTTGGGATTGTACTCAGAACCTGAGACAGAGGAAACACGTCTACCATTGGATTTAATATATTTTACTTTGTGTGACTTCACATTTTCAGATTATTTTTTTTAACAATACAAGTTTTACAAGACAGTTACTACAAAACAGCTTCCCTAAGAAGTGAACAAGATGTGCTACAAATAAAAGTTTAATCTTTTAGAGCTGTTTTTAAGGTCTGTATGGTGCAGGGTCCTGTCTCCACAAAGTGGTTCATGGCAGAAGTCAGGGAAAGGGTACGAGAACTTGTGCAAGAAAGCAAAGTTTGAAAAATCCTGTCTCATACTTTCCTGTCTCAATAGCGCTTCCCAAGTCAGAAGCTGTTCTTTGAACTGAAAAAACACATACAGGTTTTTCTTCTTCACTAATTTGCCTAATCACTTTCCCTAACTACGTTTTTTAATAAATTTGTATAAACACATTTCAAGGGAATAACATGTGCAAAATTTTTATATTGAACCAAATTACCAAAATTATTGGAAATAAATTATAAAAGAATGTGTTTTATGCATTGGGTTTTAAATTTGTTTTTTGTTTATTAGCCACTGTCTTGCAAAGTGAATTTGCACTGCAAAGTAATCCCAACAGAGGAATGAAGTACCCAGGTGTAAAGCTGTCAGACTACAGCAATCATTAAATCCTGTCTAGATAAACTAATGGGAAACGATTTTAAGTCTTTGCTAACCTCCAGCCTCTCATACAAAAATACTTCATTGTGCTGAAATAAGAAGCTAGAGAAAAAATTAATGTTTTAAGAATCCCTTTGTGTCGTCCTATTTACCCAAACAGAATTTCAAAACTCTGCAGTAAAAAGTGTGTCGACCAGGATCATATCGAAAGCAGATTAGAGAAAATGGCATTTGATGACAAGGTTTGGTATATTTAGAAATGCTCTGTTATTAAAGTTGCTGCTGTGCCAACTACTCCTACACTGGAGTCTGCTAATTTGTGTGACATGCTATCTTATCCCAACACACAGGGAAGATCAGAGATTACATGCTATAACTCCAGTCCTACTTCCTTTGTCAGACAAGGATCTTCCAGCAGTGACATTACCTTCTTGTGGTTTACTATTGCAATCCCATTTTCCCTTCCCTCTTCATTAATACCCATTTTCAAACTCCTCAGTTTGAAATGCCATCTATTTCCATCTTTAAAATTCCAGAACTTCAGTATTGCTCATAAGGAAAATAATTAATGCCAAGAGAGAAAATGTGCATTTAGCATTGTGGGATGTCCATAAAAATCTTTTCCTAGCTCACACTGAGTAAGAGGTCATTGGTTTGTTTTGCTCTTGACAGGGCACAAGTAAGAAGCCCTAATTCAATGAAAAATTGAAGTGCTACCTCATCACTATGGAATACAGTTGTTGGTAGGTGCAGTGGTGTATGTGTGCCTCCACAGCTGTGCAACAGGCAAACGAGTTCTTGTGGGCTGCTGTCCCAGGGCTCAGTGAGTAGTACTGTGACATCCACAGCTGTGTCCAGACACCTCTCAGGTCAATGAAGAGACAAACTGAAGGGCAGTTTCCAAGTGTTATTAAGCTGTGGGAGGAGGAAGGCATCTCATGTTAGTTTATTCTTTCTTTTAATTTCTTCCTACCTGCCCCACAAAAAATGATCGTCAGTGTGTAATATAGTCTTACAAGGTAATGTTACTTTGAGGTTTGCAATATCAGAAGGAAAAAGGGAAAATAACCTTAAAAGGTCCTGCTTTGTTTTTAAAGGATGAATTTTTATTTCAAATATTGAAATAAGAAAGCTGTAGGTATGTGGTATTATCTGCTCTTGCTTATTCTATGCTGTATTACTCAAGTGCTTACTCAAGTGCTACTATAGATATTAGTGGATCATTTTTCTCTTTGATTTTGATGTTTATTGCCCTCTCAGTTTCTGGGTTTGTTATACAAACATAGAAAAGGTTGATCCTCACTTGACCTATTCATTCATGTAAATGGCATTAATATATATTTCTTTTTTGTTTTTACAGGTTATTGAATCACTAGGGATTATTATATATAAAGCCCTGGACTATGGTTTGAAGGAAAATGAAGAGAGGGAATTAAGTCCTCCACTGGAGCAGCTTATTGACTACATGACTAATGCCACAGAAACAGATGGGAGTAGGGATGAAGGATATGATGCTCTGGATGAAGGAGTGGAGGATGACGATGATGAGAAAGAGGAAGTTGAGGCCATTCACTCCTATAAAGATGTCATGAAGGTACAGTAGTGGGCAGTTTATATGATAGTTCTGTCAATGAAAAAATCAATTCTGTTTTCTGTGTTATTATTCTGTGTGGCACTGGCTATGTTATTTTCTGGTTTCCCTGGTCCTTTTATATGGTTTGCTTGTGAAAATGACAAGCAGTATTTTTTGAAGTTTGACAGTAGGTAACAGAAAATCCATGATCAACTTTAGCATTGCATATGCCATTAATATCACAATCTGATTTAATCCCTGCACTGGATAGTCAGCCTTCCAGTGTAAACATCTGTTGAATTACTTTGTGTACTCTTGGATACTTCATGGTGTGTTTCAATTAATCCACCTTTTCATTTGCAGGCAATTAGTGTAATTATTTCTTATCAGTTCCTTTGCTTGCCACCCTCCCTTCCTGAAGCACAGGAGTGTTTTTATAAGAGCAGCTTATTTGTATGGACTGAGTCAGGACACAGTATTTCACTGGTGATCGTTACGGTTGCAGTCCTTGACCTGAGTTGTGAAATTTGGAAATACAGCTTATGAACTTTAATTGTGACAAGTTATTTACCTGAGCTACTGTGAATAATCATTTAAAAGTACTACCCTCTGTTTTCTACAGAGCAATCTTCTGTGCATGTTTTAGCGCCAAATGAGCTCTTATTCCAGACAGAAGTGTTAATAAAACCTGTACAGTTGGTTTAACTCATAAATAATCTGATATTAATACAGGCTGGAAAAAATTATGCTAACTTGTACCAGGAGATTGAGCCATTTATAGTGCTTCTTCATACATGCAAGTCATATCTAAGGACCAGGAGCTTAGTGCACTGCATAAATTAAGTGTCGTGGTGGAAGCTGAGACTAGAAGAATGTCCCAAATAGCCCATCAGAATACATTAACACTCAGAAAAAAGACCCCACTAAAACCCTTCGGTTCAGCTGGGTTAACAGTAGAGAGGAACTCTTTGGAGACCGGAGAGTAAGTAACTTTGAGATGCTTTTGCATCCTCCATGCATCAGAAGTAATGCTAAGTGCTTAATGCCTTTGTTTTTCCTCCCCCCCTCAGAGAAGCAGAGGCCAGAGGGAGAAATGAATGAAATGGTCTTTTGCTCCCTTGTGATGGGGAGGGCCTGGCTGGCTGAAGTGCTCTGCCCTTCGAGCCCCTGCCACTGCCAGCCTTGCTGAGTCCCTGCATGCAGGTGCTTTGCTCTCTCCTTCCTCTGCCTCTCCCTGACAGCCAGCCACCTGCTCCAGAGGGGGCCAGCAGCGTCCTGCTAAGCCCCCATGGAAGCTGCGCCAGACAATGTAGAGGAAATGTAGAAGATTGATGGGATATGTTCCTCCTTTCCCCCTGGTTTGGCAAAATGCTGTGAATTGGTGACAGTTGAAGTTAGAATGTTAAGTGAAAGTTTCACTTAATGCAAAGGTAGACAAGACCATTGTATACACAGAGCTGAAAACAGTGGCTTTGTGGAAGTGATTATTTTGCAAGTTCTTTACTTGATTTCTGCAAACAATAAAAGACAAATTAGGAAAATTTTGCTGAACTCCTTTAGGTACACTGATGTAGACATCCCTGAAATACAAAAGTGGTAAGAAAATTCAACAGGTTTCAATGGTTAAGGCCATGGAATGGCATCCCTTTAATTTGGCTTTGTTAATATCTCTGCTAGTCTGAGGTACCTGCCCGTTTGTATGTTTTAAAATCAGCATATTACATTTTATTTCTTCATCATATTTTGTTAATAATTTTATATCATTCTGGACATGTACTTCTTCTGTGACTTCATCTTAGTAAACTAAAGGTCAGCTGTCAATTTGTACATCATCCTAACTTTTACTCCTCCATCCCTTGGAATTCTCTTTTATTTCTGTTGTTGTTTTTGCCCAGAATACCTGCTGCAGGCTTAACTCTGCAAATTACCTTTATTCCCTACTTAGTATTGTTACTGCATTGACAGTACTAGAATGGCAGCATCATTCTGCCATATTTTTGACATGAATGCAGATTCGCAAGGTCTTTTTTTCTTGACAATAGCTTTTTAGGGGTAAGACCATCTTTAGCATGTGGCTTTCTCTTATTTTGCCCCACTCCCCCCCACCTTCCCAGCAGTGGTAAAATGTTACAAGCTACACCCTTATTTACCCAGTGACTGTTTCACAACAGTAGTGTGTGGTCTTGTGACCATGAGGCTCAATTATTTTAAGTCCCTCTTGGCAAGACTCACTGTGAAGCTTTTTCCTCCACAGTTTGTAGTGAATGCTGAAGCAGGTTTGTTCATTGAATTGAGAACTGTTGTTCTTGCCTCCCCTGCTTTCTCTACATCGCAAATGGAAAATGGTAGAGATGGCCTGTGTGCTCCTAATACTGATTTTTAAGGTTTTTAACTATGTAGTCTTCAATCTGGAAATTATTTCTGGTCCTTATAAAAAAGTGATTATATGGTTCCTCCTTTTCCAAAAACTGTCATTGTCTGGTCCAAGGCCTGCCAGCCACGAAAACTGAACTTTTCACCATTAATCACTAACTTGGGAGAGCATATTTTGTAATTAAAACAAAGACGTAGTTAAGGTATGTGTCAGGTTTTTCTGTAATGTAAAGTAAGCAAGGTCAGTCCTGCATCCTCCCCAGCTTGGAGGCTCCCTTTTCAGCCTGGAAAATGCTGAGTAATGTGACAAACACTGATTCCCAGGAACTGGGAAAAGGGTAAGTGCTAAATAGTACTGCCAAAATCATCATTGGCAAAGCCAGTGGGGAAGACACAGACAAGCTTTTGTGCTGCTTCTTGGTATATTTGGCTGATGTAGCTTCTAATTTCCTTGGCTGGACCAACCTGCTGCCCAGACTTGAGCCACTGTTTTTAAAAATGCATCTGTGAAGAGAGGAGGCATTGGTTGCCAGGAGCTTTTAGTCTTTGATATATTTCTGACGTGTCAGCCCTGCTGCAAACGAAGGGAGACATGGAGACAGTAAAGACCGGACATCTTCAGACAGACGCTTTCCTTGTTTGAGTCCCTCTGCCCCACCCCACCCCGGTGTGTACACACCGTGCTGTGTGGGGCAGGGAATCTGTCCATGTCGGGAGTGCCAGGTTCGCTCTGCATGTACAAGACCCAGGAATCCCGAGGGATCGGGAACACATCAGGCTGACGGCGCACGTACACCTTGGGAAGCCTCGGACAACAGAGACTAGAGACAGGGAAGGCCTGGCATGCTGGGCAGTGTTGGGCTTGCTAAGGGTGTGGGAAGTCCTGTCATGTGGCACCTTTATCACAGCATGGGGCCCTCCCTGATACTGAGACAAGATGATGCAGTTTATCAACCTCTTCCAGAGTATGCTCAAACCCTAATTCCACCCCTAATCTTAACATTATCACACTCCTTATCCCACAGATCTCTGCAGTCAGATGGTTTAAACCAACAACATTTTTCATGTTAACCCAGAGACACTTTCTAAGCTGTGATTTATCAATATCTGCTGGCTTGAACCCCAACCCTAAACCCAATTACAGTATTATACTTCATTCTAGGTCAACACCCCTTTCTAATTCTAGATGTAAAGGTAATCTCATAAGGCTTTGATAGCAGGTTTTATTCTGTGCTGGTATTTGCTGGGCTGAACTGCCATCCTTAGCCCCATCATTTCTTCCAGGTTTGAACATCACTGTAGCCAAATCACTACTGCCAGTACTAGACTTTACCTCAGCCCTTCTGCAGAGCAGAGGTGTTGTAGAGGTGTTGTCAGCTGTGCCTGCGAGTCACGACACTAACCTTTGTCACTGTCTTGTTACCTTTCCCTGCAGGTCTTGTAGAAGGTACATAAAGGAGGCAGCTCCCTCCCTGAACCGGTATCTTTCTCTTACTTATGTCCACCTTTCATCCCGAAAGTTAACTCAGCTTTTAACAGGAACCTTACCTGTAGCTAAGCCACACCTTCTTGTCTAGGACACAAATACAGGTGGATAGTCTCTGGTGCTCAATGGCTTCAGGTCCCAGGTCTTACCTAACTAATTGCTTTTAAGAAGTTCAGTAATGTTTGTTAATTCTGACCAAAAATTAGCTGTCATGCAAGTGCTTCTTCACAAGGGTGAATGAGTGGCCCAGGTCCCACAGTAAACAAAACTCTTACATAGAAAATCTCCATGCTGACATAATTTGCATTAATTTTTTTTCAGAGCAGTATGGTCAATATTGTTTTATCTCACTGTAAGAAATGTAAACAATGACACAGTTTGCAATATTTTTATTGGTAGAAAATTATATTTGTGCTTTGCAAAGAGGAAGAATAAATTGTTTTTCTCACTCTTCACTCCTCCTCTCCCATTTCAGTTATTTTATTCATTGGCATGGTCATGAGATGAGAAACTTGTATGTCTAGGTGACTCATATGTCTTGGTAGTTCAAAGATATGACTGACTCTTTTCAGCTGGAAGGAACTGAAATTTACAGTGGTGATATTGATCTGCCTCTGTTTTATTTTGAGTACTCTGATAGTACAGATCTACCATCTATGGCATGTGTAGGATTATAGGGGAAAAGAAAAGTATGTCCTGTCTCAACACAATTATAGGCAGGATAAGAAGATCTACATTTAGATCTAAGTGTTTTGGAGACTCCCTTCTGAGTCTGAGGACTATTATATAGATGCTGTGACCCCATGTAAGTATAATATGGGAACCTGTCAGAGGGGAACCAGAAAATGCAGTTAAAAACAAGTCAGGGTGTTTGTTTATGACAGACAGTTAAAGAGTTCATGTTACTGGAATTCAAAGGCCCATAATTTTGTCTAGTCCAAGCTTAGTAAGGTAAAGCTGTCTGTGAGTGTAATTCAGTTTAAGGCTGGGCTGGTTTATCAGTTTTGTATCAGCCTGCAGAACAGTATCTATGCTTCATTTCAAAACAAGCAACTTGCAGTGTATGCTGTATCTCTGTGTGAAGCTGGTGAAAATTTGGAAACTTACTGAGTCGGTAAAGAAAGTCCCAGATGTTGCCAATTCATTTTATATTACAAAGGAATGCAGCATCATTGGCCATTTGTGAAAATTCTCATGCTCAAAAAAGACAACAGTTGGTCCTTTCCCTTCTCTTGAATCCTATTTATGTGCTAGTGTTTATCTTGGTGGATCTCATTTTAGAAAAACGTTATTTTTGCCTCATGTGCATGGAGAGACATTGTAATTACAGTGGTTTGGAAGTCCTCAGTTCTCTTCACTTTTGTTCTCACAGTACTT
This sequence comes from Tichodroma muraria, assembly GCA_013390105.1. Classification (NCBI taxonomy): domain Eukaryota; kingdom Metazoa; phylum Chordata; class Aves; order Passeriformes; family Sittidae; genus Tichodroma; species Tichodroma muraria. The sequence continues at coordinate 9,374 of WAAG01036982.1, read as the reverse complement.
GCTGGCTTGAACAAAATTTTATCATATTCCACTTGTGGATCTTCAGTCACACAGAGGTCTGAGACCCCTTTTGTGTCAGCACACATGTGCTTGTGTCAGCACACGTCCTGGCCACACCTTCTCTCTGTGCTGCGTTGACAGAAGTAGGAGCTCTGAGTTCAGCAGTGAAGTCACAAGGACCAGGGCTCATCTCCTGTGCCCAAGAGGTGAGCGTGTGCTCAAACATTCCCTTTGGGACTCTTACCAAAAAATCACTGAGATTGGACTAGCAAAGGAATATATGGGTCTTGACTGAATAGGACCCATCCACAGGCCTTTTCTTATTCTTTCACCATGCTTTGAGAGAACTTAGAGTTGTCTTAGAAATGCAGTAAATCTGCTGCTTTTCTCTTGTCCAAGCAAGCCCTGTGCATCATGGTTATTTATTCAAAATGCAGTGGGTTTCTCACAGTGTTTCTGTGCAGTCACCTTTGCTGGGATCTTTGTCACCTATGTGTCGTCAAAGCATCCCAAAAGTTTGTTTGTTTGCCTTTGTTCTTTAAGCAGTTTCCTCATCTATTTTGTGCCACAAACAATTGTGCAGGTGCAGAGTAAACAGTGTTTCTGGCTGAGTCATGGCAGGAGCCGATGTTGGAAGCTCCTGTGCTGTGCAGCCCAGGTTTTAGCTGAACTGAGGACAGCTAAAGGCCCAGGTTTTAGCTGAGGACAGCAGGCCCAGGTATTAGCTGAGCTGAGGAGCTGAGCTGAGCTGTGCAAAATAAAGCAGGAGTGTCTCTCTGCATGTTTGAGTCTCTAACGTATGAGCAGTATCTCCATGTTGCTGGTATTAAAATAAAAGTATTCAACAATAATAATAGGGCTTTGATATGAAGGGCTTATACTGATGTACTTGCAAGGAAGTTGTCCCTCAAGACCTTGATCTTTCCATTTAAAAAGAAGAACTTTTTGTCTTCCTTACTTTAATTATTCTTGGAAACATTCCTTCCATCTATGGTATGGGCTTAGATAGATTGGAGTGTCCAATCTGTTACTCCAGGCTGGGAGGCAAAACCAAATGACCTTTCCTGCAATGATTTATGGGTCACAGTAGCACATCTACACTGGTTAAAAACCCCTGCACCCATAATTCACATAATTATACTGGTATAACCTGCCGAAGGTCTAAAACAGTCTGAGGAATCCAAGGAGTTGTCCCACAAAAACAGGAAACACAGATGGGTTGTTCAGATTATTTTTATGTACGGGAAGGTTAGAATACACCTGAAATTTGTGTGTGGCCCTTACGCATCTAAAAGAGGCACAGTAGGACAGGGACTTTTTTCCTCTGTCTCTTTTATGCTGTGATTATTATAAATAATTTATACAAGGGTAAAAATAAAGTCCCATATTTTAGTTCAGGTGGAGCAATTCTTTGATGGTAATGGTGGCCCATAATGCATTAAAGGCAGAATTTGTCATGACAGAGCTCCAGTTATCCCATAAGAAATACAAATTCAAAAACGTGCAAAGCATTCTGTAAGAAATAATATATTTGAAGTATCAAAGAATCTGTGTGAGCCTGCGCTGCCTAAAATATACCCTGGAGACTAAAGTAGATCAATGAGTGTTTACTTTCACAAGGTATGTTTGTTTGATCAGATTAATTTGAAATTCTAAGTAATGACTGGAAATCAGGGTAATGGTCAATTAACACAGTTAAGCTGTAGTGACCCACAACAAAGTAGGAAAAGTGCGGAGCCACCATCACAAAAAGAACCCATATCTTCTCTGCCCTACAGATTAACTGCAGCACTCAGAAAAGCAGTGCTGCATGACCTGGCCAAAGCTGGAGGGAACTGCCTGAGTCTCCTCCAACTCTTAACTTCCCCTCTCTCCAGCTGTTAAAACCGATGAGTGCACACAAGGCCATGATGGGTTTTTCAGATTCACTGTCAGCCTGGTAAAGGCAGTAGATCTGCTCAGAAAAATTAGCCAGGACAGCAGCTTGTCTTATGTTAGGATTTGGCAAAGGTTCATCTTGTCAGAATCATTTCTACCGATGTAGACTTGGCAGACTTGGATGTTTGTGGTGTTGCTGGTAGCTTTTTATCTCTGCAGGCTCCTTTAGCTACTTTAAAAGTGAAGGCCATTCTTAACAGGTGTCACATGACATCTTCTATTGCACCTGTAAGGCACAGATGTTTGATTTACATTCCATGTAATGCCAGCATCCCACAGGGGGGATAACCCATAAGGAATTTCCAGTGTAGCTCCCCCTGTATTACTTGCATTATGTGTGGGATACATGTTTTAGCAGACAGGTAAAGTAATGGTGACATGCAGAATTGATGGGCAGTTTTCTCATGTAGTACGATGTGCTGCAGATTCCCAGTCACTGCACTCACAGACCACGTTCAAAACAGCAGATGAACTTATTTCTGCAGTTTTTATGTTGTGCACACGCAGCTCATTTGAAATAGGCATTGTAGGTGTTCTTGTAGCTCTAGTGCTCTACAGGCATGAGAGAAGCAGGATTTGTGGGGTGGGGGAGAACTTCTTAATTAGTCTGACTGATTTAGCTGGGTAAAATATGTTATGCCTTCCAGGCTGAAAGAAAAGATCCAGTGGCAGAGTCTACAATCTTGTCCTCTATAAATTGTGGAGTCCCTAACTTCTCTGAGGTGTTAGAGCCTCACAATCCATCAGCCTATTCAGGAGAGAGGTTAAGAGGAAAAGTGGCTGTGGAAGTTTTGCCTTTTCTAGTTCTTGCCAGGAAATAAATCACTGAATATGAGTGTGCTAAGAAGTTTATCTTGCTGATAGCAATTATGTAAAAAACTATGTGCATTTCAGTTGTCAATATTGCTAGTCCAGAGTCACTTATAATGATATAATTGCATTGCCAAAGAAAATGGAAGCAGCATAGATGCTACAAAATTACTTAACTCCTTGTAGAGGCATATTGTCCTGTAACAGCAACATGGGAAAAATAAAGAAACGGAGGGAGGGCCCTTTAATTAAGCCACTGTGATCTTCTTGTTTTTGAATTATTCAGGAGGGAGCGTTGGGCTTGAGGCAAAATTTCTTTTGGTGCATTTATTTCAGTGCAGTAACAGTATGAAGAGAAATTAAACATTTGGAGGAAAGCTCATAGAATTGATTTAAAAGTACCATTAATTGTCAAAAATAATAATATCTCTCTTTTATCAATGTGATTTTTTTTTAGTATGCTCTTGACTACTGTGCTCCCATTATGCTATTTTCTGCTCCTCTTTGCTTAGTGTACTGTTGCATGCTGTATTTTAGAAAAATATTTAGGTGAGATAAGGCCATTTGATACATAGATCATATGCCCTTGAAGATCCATATCTAAAAGGTAGGATATCATGTTTATCCCAGAGATTGGTCTGAAGACAGGGAATGTTTTGCATTTCTTAGTAAAAGGTTTTTTACAGTAGGTTTTTGTTTAAAACATGTACTTCCAATATCCTTAAACAGTACTGTAACTGAAGCACTCCTGAGAGGTAGCTTTCAAAAGATTATTGTTTGCAGGATGCATGGCCCTCAGTGTGTTTTAAGTGATTGATTTGTGAATATTTTTAATGAAATAACACAATGGGAAAAGCGTTACTCTTCTGGGTGGTGGCTTCAGGACACTTCTCATGTAGTTTCAGGTTTGCCTCACTGCAAACTTTGGGCCATACATTCCAAAGCTTCTGCATATGTGAGTTGGGTATGCGGAATTGTGGAGAATGATTTGAATATTTTAACCTAGCAGCCTTTCTGATAACTCACACTAAACTGAATCAAGGGGTCCCAAGAGATAAATTCCTTGAATCTATTGAGCTTGGCAGAGCATTTACTGAAGGGAAGGTGTAGGGCAGCCTGTATGCTATAGAAAGATAGCCGGCATGGGAGTTTGGGGATTTTATGTGAGGAGGCAAAGCAAACCGGCAGCGCTTAGTAGCAACCACGAGTAGTTGTTGTTTGGAGACCCAAACTAAACCCCCTCAGGAGGAATATTTAGCTGAGGGATCGACAAGGACAGGGAGCTCAGGGATTGTGCTAAGGGCAGGCAGCTTCACACGGTGGCAGAGCTTCGTACACTGCTCTTGGTTTGCTTTGGGTAAAGCCTGTGGAGAAGGCACTAGGAAGATTCTTTTCGGAAGCTCGTGTGAATGGAAAACAGGCGTTGTATTGCCTCTGCACTGAAGAGAGAACAAGCCCCTTTGTTTTGTTGTTGTTTATCTATTCATCTCAGGGAAAGAGGCTAGAAACTTGATTTTCAGCACTAGAAAAAACAGGCATTTGTTTTGTAGTTATTGTACTCACATTGGCAGGGAAGAACATGATACTTTGGGTGATTTAAGCCAAAAGAGCTTTGTATGGTTGGGTTTTTTTGGAGCAAATTGTCTAGGTTTGAGGGTTTTGGTCTTCTCTTAGGACACAGGAGGCTTGGAGTTGGGACAAGAAGGTCCTAATGAGCAATTTTATTTGTTTATTCTTTTTGACATGCCAAGATTTCTTGATGTGAGCATTAAGACCAACTCTTGCTTTGAATCAGAAAATTTTCATGAAGCCAAATATCTTTATGAACTGGTCTTTTCTAATCAATTCACATCTACCAGTCCATTATGTCACACTGTATGTAACAAGTCCCCATATATGTATTTTATACAGTCACATATACTTACATAGGTGGATTTAAGATATCACTATCCTCAATCCATCTTTTGGAAAGGAAAGATTGTAAGGTGACGTTTAAAAAAATGACAGTGTTAAGTGAAGAAAATGAGGTATAGGGATTGTTTTTTCTTTAAATCTTCTGTGGTAGCATGTGATCTTAAAAAAACAAATGAAAAAACTGAAGTTCAGGCCAGTATTAGCAAGATTTATTAATCATGTCTGGACAGAAGCAGCATTTCACAGAACTATTTTTAGCAGCTCAGAGGTAAAAAAAAGTAAGGAATATGTTTTCTAGGCAACACACATTTGGAAATAAAAATACTCAGTACGTTAATTTTGTCCTTGTGTTTGCCCTTGTGTTTAATTTCTTATAAACCCATGTAGAAAGTGAAGGGATTCTTGTACCTTAGCTTGATGAAGAAAGCTGGGGACAGTTCGCGTAAATCCCTTCAAAGTAATTTTAAAGCAGCTTTGAACGTGACAAGTGTTTAAGTGAATTATGTTGATAGACAGGTTTCATTAATTAAAGTGATGTCATTTGGTGTCTTAAACAGTTGTCCTGATTTTTCAATCTGAGCAGTGTAACTGGAGGTCAACATGTGGTCAGCTTTACTTTGAAAATAACCACTGTGCTCCTTTTAAAAGGGTGATGTCAGTCCTTTTCACATTTGAGTGTGCTGGTGAGCGAAGGAGGGTGTTTATTGCAATTTCTTGTCCTGGTAATAGTGCCTACTGTGTTCGGAGCCAAGGCACTTTGCCGGGGACTTTCCAGTGAAGTCTGGCTGCCAGAGACACTTGGCCTCATGGCGTCACCTTCAGCACAAGTGCTGAAATCTGTCCGTACCAGAAACCTTTAAAAAACAAAAACCCTAACCTTGGAACGCGAGAGTCAGCCTTGCTTTCCTACCTTGGAGAGGGAGAGAGGGAACATGCCTGCTCCTTCCAGGTGCTCTCCTGGTGGCCAGGGGATGGATGGCACCCATCTGCCCTCAGCCCAGTTCTGTGGTCAAGCGAGCAGGTAAAACAGGATGGGTGTTTCTGTTGTGCTCAGGACACTTGCTGCTGTGAAGGTGAAACTCAGGAGGTTTGTAATCTCCGGGCAGGTATTGCTGGGTGCAGGGCAGCAAGCAGCTGAGGGGAGATAACCAGCAAGATAACTAGACACCCACCACAAACCTCTTTTGTCTTACCTGCCTACCACAATAAAAGGATTATTAATTTTCTTTACCACTCTGGCAGATAAAGATAACCTCTCTTTGAGGGTAATTTGGCAGCTATCTAGGCCTTTTAATGAAGGTGCTGCAAGCAGAGTGGTTTCTTGGCAGCTCCTTGCTGGTGTCATGCAGAGTTTGAGGGAACTGATCCCCCCTTGCCTTCCCTGCCTTCCCCAGATTCCTCTTGAAGCCATCTTTCTTGTGGGACGCTGATGTGTACTTAAGGATACTGGCAAAATGTCCTTTAGAATCAGTTTTGGGCTTTTTGACAAGAGAGTGATGTTTTAAGTTATCTTTGCTGACAGAACAATCTGTAAGCTTTAACACTCATCAGTTTTACACCAGACTCTTGGTAGATGTGATGGTACATCCTAAATTCAGTTCAGAGCTGTTGACTAACTTCAGTTGAGGCGCTTTGCCAATGTCTTAGGTATGTTTTTCTATCCATTGCTATAAAGTTCAATATGAAGTTGATGTTAAACTGCCTTTCATCTTTCTGAAGGTAGCAATATTTGAAATAGATGTATATCCTTGCATTTCTAGTTACTGTACTTTGCTTTAAAGTCCTGTTTTTCAAAAATATAACTGCTCTGACTTTCAGCCATCGAAAGTGGTTTTATCATGAAAAATGTTAGTATAGAAAAGAGTTGTCCAAGAGTAACAATTGGTCATTAAGTACATGCAGGAGAGTGCTCTACTATGATCACCCCTTTGATAACCTTATTCTCCATGGACTGAGGTCACTGCAGTATTAATTACCTTCCAGAGATGTAATTCCCTTTATATTTCTGCTTTAGAAGGCATTGATAGACTTATCACGTAAAAGCATCTGTTGCAATGGGCATGTAGTAGATGCCTCTGCAAGTGCCAGGAGTTTTAAAGGTAGCTTTGAAGTTGAAGAACTGAGCTGGGAGTTCCTGCCTGACTTGTAGAGATATATCTTTCATGATGTGTAACTGAGAACAGGTAAATAATTACCTATGGTGCAGGTCCTTAGAGTACTTGGCACAAAATAGTTTAATTATTTTAAGGGCTGTGTTTGAAAACAAAGCAGTCATGCAGCACTTGACTGGACCATAAAAATGGTTTGCCTACCTCTATTTTCTCTTTTTCCCTTCAGATAATAAGATTTTGATGAAGAGGCGACTGGTAGCTGGGTTGTGGTGTGGGGGGGTGTTTTATTGTTGGGGTTTTTTTCTGTTTGTTTTTTTTCCTCTGAACTATTCTCTGTTGAGGACACATCCCTCTTAGTGAGGAACATACTCATTTCTACAAGGTTCCTTCTTAGATAAGAATGGTAATACTTATCTGATATGGTTGAAATAACCTAAAGTGCAAAATTATTTTATGCTAATTAAAAGCAAGGTAATAAGTGTTGGAAAGATTCTTCAAATACTTTAAACTATGTATGTGTTTTCCAATGCATCTTTTTCTGAGTGTACAAGTAAATTCATTTCCAAAAGAATGCTCAGCATCTGAAAGTACAAGGAGGTTTATTTGAAAATATAACAAACTGTGCTTGGTTTTGCAGTCAGAGATTGGCCCAGCCACATGGGTTGGCCTACTTCTACAAGTGGCATATTTTGAAATAAACAAGATAACTGTTAGAAAGAACAGCCAAGCCCTAAGGAAGAGGAAGAACTGTTCTCGAATTCAGTTTATTAGCAAGAGACGATCTCTCCTGCTCTCCGTCTTTGGGTTCCCATCTTGTGTTGAGGTCTGTGTTGTTCATCTCTTTTGGAAGCAAAGACTCATTGCTCTCCCCTCCAAGAAGTCATGATGTGAGAAAACTAATACATTTTAACATTGCAGCAAGAGCTCAGCCTTTAAAATGTACTAGAATCTTCACAATCTCTTAATTAGAAATAATGAAGGTTATCTTTTGTGTATATTCCTATGAGTTCAGGACCTAAGATTTCAAGAAAACTATCAGTTAGCTCAAGATGCTTAGTAATTCACTACAGCTGTCCATCCTAAATGTTCATATGGAGACCAAGATCTTTTGAGCAGATAAAAGTGCAAATGGACCAACAGAGCAGGGAAAAATATGCTATAGCATCATATGTGATTTGGTCAGCAATGGCTTTGATCCAGAATTTTTTTTTATTTTCCATATCAAAAAAGATTCCTGACCAGCCCAGTGGGCTTTGCATTGACCTCAGCTGCACTGACAAAAATAAAATTTGTAATTCCTAATATCACAAGGGAGAAAGAACGTTTGCAGGCATGGACTGCAAGGCTGTGACAGAGCCCCAACAACACAACTACAGTCCCCACAGAGCAGACTCAGCACAGTTTGGGATACGCCAGCTGGCCTTGAATAGTTGGCAGAGTGGTGCTTTTAGTCCTGATGCTGCCAATGAAAGGAATGTGTGGAGGCAAAGTGAAGCAGCAAAGTTGTCTTTCCCTTGAGCCTCTGAGCATTCAGGGCAGTATAAACACCACCTGCAGTCCCTACAGGTGGTTAATCCCACCTATGTACAAGGAGTATGTCAAAGCCATTGGCTCCAGGTAATTCAATTTCTAGTAATCACCATGCTGGAGACAATTTCCAAGAATGAAGTGTGTGTAAGGAAAAGGACAAAAAAGGGCACCACCACTACAGTCAGAGGGAACTGAGGAGAAAATAACACTTTTAAAGTTCTGATTTATTTGATATCTATTCTATTTGAATAAGCAAGGATATTTATTTGAATCTAAATTACTTAATCAATTTAATCAATAAATTTTGGGTTAAATAATTTTGTCCATACCAATCTCAGAGTGGCATGTTTAACATTCATGTAACTGATATGCTTGATGATACAATTGCAATGTAGATTCAGTGGCTATAAATTTTAAGAGAAAAGTGTTAAGCATACTTGCCTGGAAGGAAAAGACAAAGAATTTTTCTGTAGGCCTTTTTCATGCAATCAGTGTTCCAAGACCTGATTTCCCTGACAAAGGTACTACAAATAAGGAGTAGGCATACGTGAAGGGGCAGGAAAGCTTTCCTTACGCTGAAGTCTAATGAAAGCAGAATGAGACTGGTTAGAAGATACTTGAATTTTTCATTGTGAGTGAAGTTTAAAAGCTTGTTATGCTTAGTAATGCTGTCTATTTGGTTATGCGGATGGAAATCTGTTTTTTGGATAGGAATAAAAAAAGTTATGCTTCAGAACAAAACATGAAAGCAAATTATTATTATTATTTCTACTGAGAGAAGTTTCAGCACTTTACATAAAAACAAACAAGCTTCCCACACACACATACACTTTAAAGCTTTGTATGTGAACTGCAAATTGCTGCCGAGGAAAGTGCATGTTTTTATTTTAGTTGATATATTTTAATTGGATTTTAAGTGGCTCATGAATAAACTGCCTTACATTAATATATTGTCTCTCAGTTAGAATGTATACAAACATCTGAACTGTGTGGTGATGGTATCGATGGGCATTTTTCAAAAGCTGAGAGATACAGCCTCCTTTCTGCAGTACTCTCCCCTTCCTTTTCCAC
>WAAG01036981.1:1393-14177 GCA_013390105.1 Tichodroma muraria | reverse complement strand
GTGTTTCCAGCCTCCTTTTAAAAAAAAAAAAAAAAAAAAGAAAAAAGAAGAACAGGCAACTCTAGATACTGATTCATTTAATCCTGAAACAAGCCAGATAAATCATCCTCTGGAATTATCTATTTCTCTGCTAGGAAGCTTAGCGTGACTAGTTTGGACTTTGACACTGAGTTATCAGACTTCTAAAATCAAGTCCAATGGGTCTTATCCCTGGGAGCTCATCTTCAAATTAGGTCAGCTTGAGAAGTTCTATTAAACTGAATGGTCCACCAAGAAAGACTGAAGTCCATGTGCTACTCATAAAGTCCTATTAACAACAAGTGAGGCTTTTGGTACTCATTAAGTGGATACAAAAATATTCATAGGTTTGAATATTGAAATATTTAATATTGCCACTGCATTTTTGAAAGGTCTAAGTGCAGTGTTGATGGTTGGGGGTATGATTCAAAACTTCACAAACCTTACCACAGCAAAACATCTCAACAAATGGCAAAAAAAGCACACCGCATTTGGATTATTATATCCGTGGCACTCATCAAACCATGAGTCTCTCCATCCTTGAGGTGACAGGAAAGTGAGCATGCATTATGTGTCAGCTTTCTGCTACACTGATTGTAAGATCTTTTTTTTTTTCTTGGAAGAAATGTTTCTACATCATAATATACTTTCCTCGTCTCTGTGTGGGAGTTTGTAAGAAAAGGAAAATCTCTTCAGAAACCTGGCCAGAAATTAAAGGTGATGTATCTGTTGAACACTACAGCTTCAGTGAAGCTTTAATGACGTGGGAGTTACAGACCAGACTGCAGCCTGAGGTGGCAATCCTGAGCTTCCCCAGTTGAACATTAAGCAGAATTAAAATGAACAGAGGTAATTTCAGGTATTGTAACTATAATTTTTATGGACTATGGTTAACACTGAACAAGCTTGAGTCCTATTTTCAAAGCATTCCCCAGTGGCCAAAATGTTTTTTTTTTTGACGAACCAGAGTGAGATTCGGATGTACTCCTGAGTCTCCCAGAGCCCAGAATTTAGCATGTATTCCAGTCAAACTCAGGAAGCAGCAGGTGTGTCCTGCATCCTCCTCCTGCACTCATTTGTACTTGTCTTCCCATTGTCCACACCACCCCCATTGCTGTGCACTACTGAACTTCACAGCCATCGTACTGATCCTCCCACACCCTGGTCCTCCCTGCAGCTGCTGGCCTGCTTAAAAACTCAGAGTATGAAGACCATGAGTATCCTGTGTCTACTGTCAGAAGGCTACAGTCATGAAGCCTTAGTACCTACCACACTAGCTACTAAGGGAAGCAGAATTTGAACGGGAATGTTAAGCAAGAACAAGAAGGGGTTTGTTGGGTTTTTTTTTGTTTTTAATTATACTTGAGTCATGAAAGGATTTGGACTCTTCAAGTAGCTTGATTTTACTCTGCCTAGCTGAGATTGAAGGAGAATGATATGATTTCTGCTCTGTATCCTCTTCCTCTGAATTAGCTTCCCACTTCATTAGTTTTCTGACAAACAAATCAATGAGAAACAAAAGGGAAATAGGAATCCTGAAATGTGATCAGTTGCAACTCGCTAATTAGAACATATGAGCCTTTGTAAGGAAATCCAAACCCTCTACTGACATAATATACTGAAATGCTCAAAAATCAAGGAAATAAGATTTCCGCCTTACCACAACACTAGGTAGAGAACAGAACTAATAACTACCAGCTGCTTTTGGTGAAGCAATGTCTAAGTATGCCAGTTAAAGACCAGCTTTGATTCGTAACACTGCCCATAAAATGTTCATATTATCAGAAGCACATGGGCAGCCCCTTGGAACAAACCAATGGTAGATCCACTCCAGGAAGAGTGGAGGAAGAAGACCTGCTATCTTGTAAGGGCATGAGGTATCAATGCAACACAAGAACAGCTAGTTCTAGGTAAAGGTCACCCAGGTTTATATTAATAATTGGTGTATTGACTGAATTACACTAGCAAAAGGCTGTTTGTGAACATAAATAAAGCAATGCTCCTCTGGGCTGTGAAGACTCCACAAGGTTCTTGAGGCTTGTACTTAAAGATTTATTGATCCTGATCTCCAGAAAGACCTCGGTGAGCCCTTCCTCTGATCTTTTTTTTCTTCTCCACTTTTCTTTCATGAATTGAAGGACTCATGGGATAGTGCACGTGGGATACTAAAGGGCCAAATGACAGTCTCTGCGAACGGCCTCCTTTGAGTTACTCTGGAGATGTGCAAATAGCTTGGGACAAATAGTGCAAAGGCCATTCTATCCTTTACATACTTCTGCTTTTCACTGGCTACCTCTGAACAGGTTGCATCATTGACCAGCAGATGGAAATGTTTAAAATATAAATGCTTACATCAACAGATACATTCCCAGTTTGAGACAAAAATGCATTTTCCCTGCATTCTTTTGGTTTTCACTCTGATTGATTATGCATTTGACACTTCAATATAAAAATAGATGCTTAGTAATTAAGATTGGTATATGTCAATCATAGTTTTGATATTTATCCTTTCCAGTCCATACTGTATACATTATTCTTAAGGCAAACACTGACACAGATTAAAGCATTTGACTGCCAGAAATGGAATTACTCCACAGCACTGGCCATAAGATGCTGAATTTAAACTTTAATTACTTCAGTTTGTCTCTTCTTGTGGCACACATCTGCTCTAACACAGCTTCCTCTGGTTAAGGACTTTCCTTGCATCACACAAGAGCATATAACGTTATCTCATAGTGATGCCTTTTCTTGGTCTTAGAAAATTGAGAGCCAGACACGGCTAAGAGATAAGGAGTTTTCACCTGAGGTAAAACCAGGTAAGACCAGGAAAAGGCATGAATAGGATATAAATTTAGCTCAGGGGCATCAGATTGTCTCTGTAGTCAATTAAAGACTTTTGTTCCTCCAGAAGGTAAGTCAGAGCAGGAACCAACTGTCTGAGGAAGCAGACAATTTTTTCAAAGTACTCGCGTGGGATCTCTGCAGCTCCCATGCATGAGAGCTGTGTCCTCCAGACCTCCAAAGAGCAGCACGTCACAAGGACAAGGCGGGCTGAGAGCCCAACTCAGCTGGGAGGCCCAGTTAGTAGCCTGCCCACTTAATTTCTCTATACTAATATTACCCTTTCTTAGACATGAAGTTCTGAAAAGGCAGTAAAGAAACACAAAGTGATGTAGCTAATATATTTTTTAAAGGCATAAAAGAATAAATGTGCTTAAAATCTCCCACAGCATGTGTCACTGCTTTGCTATACTTGGCAGCTGGAAAACATTTCAACAAATGTGTGTATTGAGAAATACACACCAAGAGTGTAATGCAGAGTATATCTCCAAGTATTAACTTCTACTCTTGTGACATTTTATGGTCTTTTCCATTCCAGTTGAAAATACAACTAAATGCTTCACTTTTAACAGATTCAATCTTAGGAGAAAAAGGAAGACTTTATACACTAACTGAAAGGCATTTGCATTGTTCTAATAGTGGGATTGTTTAATTCATATCAGATGGCTTTCCTTAAAATGTTGTAATAAAAATATCTCACATAAACACTCTTATGAGGTATTATTCACTTGTGTGATCTGTAATAGAATGACTAAGAATATAATTTTGTATCACTTATTTTTAATGGTTGTAAATCTAGCTTGGATACAGAGACATAAATATTCTCTCTGTTCAGACCCTGAAGACAGACCAGTGCCTTCAAACGATGTTTCATCTCATCCTAGAATAGTAGTGTAGGACAGCTGGACTGCCCTCAGTGTGACTGTCTCTCCCCACTGATCATAAAGAGTCCGGATGACAGGCTGAGAGGGGAACAATTCATATTTTGGTAGTGTAAGCCAGGTGATATTAACCCCATGCAGGAGGAAACTGGATTGGATTGTCTCATGTTGGGAACCATGTGGACAATTCATTGCATTACTTATCAGCTACAAGCTTAGCCTTCCTTAGAGAGTATTACCTTTGTTGCTACATACATAATTATTTTAAAAGAGACAGACAGACAAGGAATACTTACTTTCTCTTGATCAAGTGAACTCAGGCAGCAATGGAGTATCACTGGTATCTGAACCTCTATCCAGAACTTTAGTGCTGTCTAGTAAAGCCTGTCTAGTGTTTTTGTTTAGTAACAAACTCCTGACAGCACCTCTAATAGGAAAACAATGCTTTGTAGTCCTCTGATGCCTTATTTTGTATCAGATGGCCTGACTATATATTCCATAACTTTCCCCATAGAAGGCTGCATTGCTGTGCTCTGGGTTATTAAAAGGCAAACCACAAATTTCCTCCAGTTATTCTGACACATTGAAAATAGAAACCAACAGTTTAATACAAAGAATCTCCCTCTTGCACATAAACAATCTTTTATATTACATATATTCATTCTACAATAAAGCATCTATCTCTGTTTTACATACATATTTTTACAGAAAACCTGCCACTGTAATACAAGGTTTTTCTATGTAACTGTCACATTTATGTAAACCGTATTACAGACCGTTCACTGCCTCCATTTCACTTATTCTTATCTTCCACTAAAACCTGTGTAAGTTTACCTTGGAGGCTCTTCAGGACTTCAGCTTTTACGATTTTTATTGTGTTATTGGTTTTGGGTTTTATAGGGCTCAAAGCAAACTGCTTTTGAGCACTGTCAGGATACAGAGTGATACCACAATATAGTTAATACACCTAATAGGCATATCATCATTCCAGAATATCGGTCCAGTCAAACAGGGAAAAACAAGCCTGTGTGATGTAACTACACAGACACGTTCTTTCTAATACAGTGGGAGAGACACAAAGGACCAGCATTTCAATAGTGGTATATGCCCCCATTCATATGTTTTTATGTTTAATGCAGTACAGAAATCATTTTAGTGTTTGCTACCAGTTTTCTCCAACCTGGAGAAAATTACTTCAAATGAATGCAGTCCATTTTACTACCTACATTCTTACAGGAAATTTTTGCAAATAAATACTGTTATTGGGCAATACTAAAAATACAGTGACAGGAGCCTTTTTAATGACTGTTATGCTCTTGGTAGTGACAACACACCAGGGTTTGGAATAAAACGGTTGCAGCTGGATGACAGCTTGGGAAAAGGTGTTTTTGCAGAGTGTCACATAATGCAGTTGGCATAATTCTTGCCAATGATAGTGAATGTAAGTACAGCAGCACCGCTTCTCCCAGCTGGATCACAAGTCCCTTGATCTGCAGCTCAAAAGTGATACGTGCTCTAAAGTATTTTTCATGTCAAATGAGGCAGGAGTATTCAAAGATAGCCAGAATATACAACGACTGTGTTTGAGAAGATTTACACAATGCATCTTACATCATCTCAACCAATATTCGTCAGTACAGAAACTTGTTAACATTAAATTGATTCTAAGCTTTCAAGGAAAAGTATCTGAGCCTCCTGCAGACTGTGTATTTACATAATGTTTAAAAGGAAAAGTAAAACATCTTGGAGAAACGCAGCTTCTGTTCACTCTCCAACTGACAGCCCAATGTCTCTCTACTACAATCAAAATCACTCTGATGATCCAAATTCTCAAAATCTCCTGAAGACCCCACAGCAGTCCTATTACTATAGACTAGTAATATAGCCCTATAGAATAAAATAGGTAAGAATGAGGCAGGCACCTCCAATCAACACAGCTCAGCTGCACTTAGAAGGCTGTAGTCAGCTGGTAAATATCACCTTCCCCATTGCTTGCACCACAGGGAGTCTGTCTCCTTAGGTGGGCTCAGAAGGTTTGGCCCTATGCAAATAGCCAGGTTGGTGGAGGCCATCCTGCTAGGGCCATGTTTCTGCTGAAGTTAAGCAGCAAGAGCACCAAGGGCCTGAGTGCAAGTGTGCTGATCTGGAGCTCCTTCTCGTCCTGGGAGCTGCAGAAAGGAGAGGCAAAACAGCCTCAGTGCCCACTGCTCCCCAGCCTGCAGGCGGAGGTGAGCCTTTTTTTATTTTTATTACACTGAGCATTAGAAATTCAACCTTCTTTGTTATCTCTGTGGCCAAGACAGCCTTCTACTATCACATATCCCATGAATCCTTCTTTATTCACAAATAGCAAGACTAGGAGGGCACCTTTCCTAGCTCACTGAATCTTTGTGTAAAGAAATTGTCTTCAAGAAACTTAAGGAATTTCCCAGCCTTACTCATCCCAGCAGTGACAGTTTGGTATTCCCAGATGACATGTGGGAAATTGAAGTCTCCCATAAGGGCAAAGGCTACCAATCCAGAGACTTCTCTTAATTGCCTGTAGAATAACTCATCAGTCTTATCATCCTGGTTGGGTAATTAAGAAGAGACACCCACAATGACAGCTTTGTTTTCCACCCCCAACCCTTACCCACAGGCTCTCAACCACATCAACATTACCTGTAAAGCTGAACTTCTCCCATATATACAATGCAACTTTTCTACCTTGCCTGCTCTGTCCATGCCTCCTGAACAGCCTGTTTGCCTTCCTGAGGTGCTCTTGCCACTCTGCACCAGTGACACTAAATCTTCTCTACAGAAGTTAGAGATTCACAAGAGACAATGTTCAATATTCACCTGAAGCATAATGTAAATATCATTTTGACATGCAAGTGCAAACAATTGATCAAAAAATTATGTTTTAAGTCTGGTGACACACAAAATTTGCAAATACTCAAGTTTTTTATAACAATCTCTCCAAGAATTTAAATTTTTCCCTGGAATTCCAAAAGCACGGCAGTCACAACTGAGCAGAGACAGCCATAGCCCACTCATAAAGCTCTGCCAGTAAAGCATTGTTCTTGCCTTTTGCATGTGACAGCTGAATCCTGGAAGTATAGTCAGGGAACACTATCAGTCAGCCTCAACATGTGATAGAGTGCTAAAGGTTTGTCTTCAAGTGGTAGCCAGAGATGATGAGACCCCCCAGTAATACACTAGATGTCCAGGCTGGGATTCAGCTCCTCTGCCTTTAGCTAGTTATAATGCAGATATTCGTATTAAATAATTGCTAAGTCCCATTATAGTTAGTGCAGTGAAAAGTTATCTCTGCTATCTTGAAGTAGGCATCTTTAAGACACCTTTAGACTCTATGGACTAGGGCCTCAGCTTTGTTTTCTACACACAGGTACCTTAATGCCATTTAAGATGCTATAATGAAGCTGGCACCTAAAGCCCAGCAAATATGACACAGGACCTACGGACAGTCTTGTTCTTATGAGGGGACACCTGGAAACCAGAGGAAATACCTATAGAAACTCAATTCATACACAAATGGTGCCAAGGAGTAGGCTGTTGCATCAAGCTTTTGACATCTACTCACTATAAAGGCTGTGCGTACACTGCCTGCAAACAGACAAACAGAAGCTAGACTAAGCCAAATTCCACTCTAGTTTGAGTTCCCTCTTCTGCTAAGGAGGTTTATATCCTGTGTCACCATAGCTGAGAGCATTCTACATTCATTTCCTGTAAAAAACATGTTATTAAGACCAAATATTGGAGAAAAAAGATTTTTTTCCCTTTTTCTATTTCTTGTTCAAACCATGTCCATTTGGCAAGGTTCAGGAAATACAGTGTCAAGTGCTTATTTAAACAAGTTTTTTTGCATTTTAGAAAAGGACATGCAAATTTAGCCTGTAAATTGCTAAAAAACACTTGTTAAGAAATTATATCAATATGTGATTTTTCTAAACAAAGGACACCTTCTGAAGTGAAGAGACATTCTAAATTTAGGTATCAAAGAGTTAAAGGCACAGCTCCACCTCTTATTCCTGCTTTCCTTTTAATACCAGAGTGAGTTTCACAGATAGTGACTGGCAAATTAGCATGCTGAAGCAACAGGCTGTGCCAATACAAAATGCCTGCCTCCAGCCAGTTCACTGGGCAGTACGAGCTTAGTACTGGATTAATTGAAAAAACACAAAGCAAGTGATAGGTCTCTGAGTTTTCAAGAGGTCTTCCAGCCAGACAGAATCATAGAATCAGGTGGGTTGGAAAAGACCTTTGAGATCACCAAAAGTCCAACCCATGACCAAACACCGTGTATTGGTTCTGGTTTGCCAATTTGAAATTTCCCAATCAAGAGCAAAGCAGGTTTAAACTTGAAAGAAATAAAAACTTCATTCACTAACACTAAAAGAAAAAAAAACCAAGAATCAGAATGAAACCTTCAGAACACTTCTCCCACTACCAACTGTTCACCTTCCCATTGACAACATGAAAAGACAAAACTTGGGATTTTCAGTCTCTACCATGCCTAGAATAACCACTTCTTAATTTGCCAAGGGAGAGGAGTCTCTCTNACAGGAGTAGTTAGTCTATTCTCAATGGCATAACAAGAAAAGTCCAGCCTAAGCCACTCTTTCAATCTTCCTTCCAACTTAAGGTTCTTCTCTTACTTTCCTGACTTAAGTCTCACTCTCTCTTCATGTTTCCTTCAGTCTCTTCTTTCTCTCACTCGGCAGGAGTCATGCTCTGGAAGTTTCATCTGGTCAAGAAGAGGTTAAAATCTCTCCGAGGATCTCTGCCAGGCAGTAGAGCAGTTCATGGTGTCATGTTTCAAAGCCGGGCAGGATCTCAGGGCCCGAGCCCCAGTTCGGTTCCGGCTGCGCTGGGGGGGGCGGCCGGCATCTTTCCCAGCCGGGTCAGGGCCCAGCGGTGCCAAGGCGGGGCCGAGAGCCTCCCCCTCTCCCTGCCCGCACCGGCACCGGCACCGGCCCGGCCCGGCCCCGCCAGCCCGCCTGGGCCGGCCCGGCCCGGCTCGGCAGATTTTCAGCACCGGGCGGCCTTCCTCCCTCCTGCCCGGCCATCGCTACAGGAGAGGGGGGAGAGGGAACTCTCGGCCCGGCCTGCCCGCACGAAGGGACCGAGCCGAGTTGTTACATTTTCCACGCCGGAAAACCGATTTCCGGGATCTCACCTCAAAATGTATATTCACAAAGGCGTACCTATCCTTTTCACTGGTTTAATCATGTGTCACTATTAATAAATTGGCCCGTCAAAGCCAAACCAGGTCACACCATCTTTTCAACTACACCGTGGCACCGTGTGTCACAATCAGTCTTTTCTTAATCACCTGGACTAGCTGGTATGCAGAGAGAAACCGTGTCCTCTTGCCACTGTCAGTCTTTGTTGTCATCTGTCTTGCTTTTCCATAAGGAGTTTCTTCTCAGAGCTTTGCCTGCCCCTCTTTCGTCATTCATTTTGGCCCCTCACTTTCCAAAACAGTTTTTGGATTGTAATCCACCCTTTGTGGATTACCACCCTGACAGATGCCAGCTCGCCTGGACGCTGTCTTACTTTTCTGCCCCGTTCCTTAGGCTTTGATTAAAGAAAATGTTAACATATGCAATTAAGAATATTCTTAATTTAAGCCTGAAACCCACAGAAGTCAGATGCATGAGAGATTTAGCTCCAGTCCCTGAACTGGATTAAAATTTGGAATCTCATTATGTTCTCTAGCATATTCTTTTCCTCTCTTTAGCTCCATTTTTAGGCTCTGGAGGAACAGCTAAGTAATTTTCTTTCATAAAGACTGCAAATTCAGAACTCATATTTTCACCGTGTTTTTCGAGTGGAAGGTTAATTTTCCAGGTCTTGCTGAAAGCAAAATTTCTTCTGTGTAAGTTTCCCCCAATGCAGACTTCAGATCACTCCCTAAGGTAATAGAAAATTAAAATTCTGTAGAAATCAAAAGTACAGGATGAAAAATAATGATGATAAGCAAATTGTATCCCTGATGGGAAATAAATTTTAAAAATATGGAATAGAGACCATTTGGCTAATTGACTTAGATTAAGTAATATTACTCACCACTTCAGTGGAAATACATGTTACAGAAGAATAGTAAATATTGCAAATGTTGAAGTAAAATTTTCTTGTATCCCTAAGACAGTCTTCCAGCACTTCTATTGGAGGCTGTTGTACTAGATCATTAGGCTTATTACCATTTTAAAGTTATGCCAAAACCTTTGAAAGAGAATTTTAATAGGCCAAGTTGGCATCATCTCCCCACGCTTGCTGAACTTGGACCCATATTCTAAACCATTGAACTTCTACAGCAGTGGGAAAGCCAGCCTGAGATGCTGTGTACCATTCCTCAGCAAAAGTTTGAGCCTTTCCTCCTAAGGAGTTCAGGTAGAACAAAATACTGACATCTTGTCAGCCTAAACTAGGGAATGGTTTGGTTTTGATTTTTTTTTACTTTAATAACATAGAACTGCAATAAGCTTCTGTGCTTAGTTAAGCATCATTTTAAAATGCATTCTACTTCACTAAAATTTGTATGTCGTCTCTTGAGGATATTAGGAAAGCACAGCACTGGATACCAGCTACTTTTAAATTGTCATTTATATGACTTCATAAAGTTCCTTTTCTTATCAAAATACCTAAAATTCTGTCTGGTCAGCACAAATCTAGTCCCAGCGGTCTCTTGAAATCTGAGTTTAAACTGGTCTTTTCAAGAAGAAATGAGAGATAAGACCCTGGAAATCAGAGGGGGTGGAGAGAGTCTTTTAAACAGCTATTTATAAATTTCTATTTCATGGCAATATGTTGAAGCTGCCAAGTAAAGGAAAGTTGACATTGCAGAAGGTGCATAATCATGTGAGGAGTACTTGTGCTTTGGAACAGGAGACTAAAATATATTTGAGTATGCTTTGCTTCTAAAAATACCTGCATCTATTACCAAATCTTCTGGGGGAAGAAAAAAACAATTCCAATTAGAGATTTATTTATAACAGATTTCAGTAAGAAGAACTCAAATTACAATGTAAACTTCACTTGTGACAGTATTTTAGCTTCTGAAAATCATGTACATAGAATGAGAACAGAGTGGCTTTCAGTACTTTAGTAACAAAGTTAATTTTGCAGTTACTGAATTACTGTGAAAATTTTTGGGATATGGCACACTGCATTATAATATATTTAAGGTATAATATATTGGTGAGAGTCTGAAGAAATGTCTACTTAGACATTCCATTTAGTTTACAGACTACACCGCTACCAAACACTTGGAGTTTGAGAGTTGAAGAAGTTACAGTATATAAGCCAGGTTCTCAGAAGTGCAACATTTCCCTGTTCCCTTAAACAGCAACTACATTTTCTAAAGCTCCCACACAGGTAAATTTTGAAGTGAAAAACACTAGGCTTTGAGCTGTTCTGGTGCTCTTGACATACTATTGGATGTCAAGTAGTTTTCAACACCTGGACACCTTTCTGAAACAGAAGTTTTTCTGCAAGTCTTTATGAGAATCTGGACTTGAATTTAAATGTGTTTTGTTACTACTATGCCTATAAACTCGGGGTTCTGAGACAACTGATAGAAATTAAGCCACTGTAGTGAGAAACTATTCTTGCATGTATATGTGGTATATTAATTTTTCTTTTTTCCAAAACATTATCTTTCAAGGTATCCCACCTAAAGTATACAGAATGGTAAGAAGCCCAAGCAGTATCTGGAGTGATTTCACTTGCTTAAGACTCATTTTATTCAGTCAAAACTGGTATCAAATACTGTATCCATTGAGATACAATATCAGCCTTTTATCCAATCTCTCATCTTGCTCCAAGTGTAAACACAGAATCAGACCATCTATGAAAGTGGTTTCCTCTTCCCTCTATGCCTTCCATCATTCCATCTGGAGAGGAGAGAGGAAAGTCTATCTTAGACTTTCTTCTTAACTTCTATCTTAGTTGTTCTTTCTTAGCACCACATCTTTATTTCTTACAGGACTCTGTTGGGTTTCCCATAGAGCTATCTTTGGCAAAAGTCTCGAATTAATATAAAAAGGACTGGAGTGATATTCCAAGACCAATCCACTATTTCTCACTTGGAAATTAATAAATTGAGAAAACTTAAATTTCCATTGAAATTACTTATCCAGTTTTCACAGAATAGAAGAAAATCCACAGGAGTTTTTGCCAGTGAAATAATGCTTTTCCCAAAATACACAGGGTTTTTGTGCCTTGTGGCCCTCTTCTGTTCCATGAGCTTGATTACTTGACCAAAGTGTGTCACCTTTGCCAATATGTCTGAGTGATTCCTTGGGATTGTTTTAGTTTTTTGCTCTTGAAGGATTCTTATTGGGGAACAAATGAAAACAAAAATAGCGCTAAGAAAAGAGCATCCTCTTTTTTCCATTCCCAATAAGACTGGTGAAAAGTCTCATTTCTGTCAAAAGCAAACCACTCTCTATTTCAGTCAAATACTTCTTCCCACTTCCTAGCTTCAATTTCCCTTGCTTTTTCTAGCTAATACACTCACCCTTCCCAAACCCTTTAGTGAGGTTATGGCAGATGCTGTAAATTGTGGTTGTGTGACATTTTCCACCTGCTGTCATGAGGAGGTGCTCACTCTTGGTGTGGAAGCTGCCAGGACCTGGCTGTAACCATCACAGGATATCTCATAACCTCTGCCAAATAGGACACTTGGCAGGTTTTGCCTCCCCAGAGCTACCACTTAGGCCCAGTGCTACCTCCCTGTTGTTCTCAGGTGAAGGTCTCCAGTCCTACAGTAAGGACTGGAGAAGAAACCTCCCACACTTATGAGAAAGTAGCAGAAATTAAATTAAATCAGTAAACATCTGATTTTAAAAAGGTGGGGGAAGGTGGAGTTCCCAGGGACTGAAAAAGGTTTAATTGTCCATCTTGTCTCAGAGTCAGAGTAGATAGATAAAAGTCATGGGGGAGAAAAGGCAATTGAATAATACTCTGTCAATATTACTACTGCTTTCTGTTCTAATTCTGGTTTGGAAACATAATAGAATGGCCAAAGTGAATGCACT
>WAAG01036976.1:12688-24703 GCA_013390105.1 Tichodroma muraria | reverse complement strand
AACTGCAGTTACACTTTCTTCTATAAATAAAATATATGTCCTTTATATTTTCTTTGAGTTTAGCATAGGCCCAATGGTCCGCTGATCCTTAACCCTTGAATTCATAGTGGAGAGTGTAGAAAGTTGTTTTCTCCAAGGAAAAGAGGTGGAGCTAGAGCTTAATGCACTGTTTCGTGAGGCAAACCCTACCAAGAGCCCAGATATGCTTCCCAGACTGGAAAACTGCAGCTGACATAGTAGTATTGAAGCAGTACCTCAAAATTAAAGAAGCCTTGCTCTTATATAGTTGCTCTGCACAAAATCTGGCTTAATGCTGACCTGTTTTGCAGCAGAGCAAGATCTTCTATATGGAGATGGAATTCCTCCTGCTCAGAGCTCATTGTAGACTTGGGGCTTCTGTTACTGGATTCGTAGACGTATTGGGTCCAGGCCTGCTCACCAGCGTAGTAAAATGCCCAAGGTTTTTAGCAAGAGAAGAATCAGACCAACTGTAAGAGCTAGACAGTTAAAAGCAAAAACTCACTCTCCCACCCCCACAAAAACAGCAGAGTACATACCATGCGAAGTGCCAATAAAAAATACAAAACAATGATTAGCTCTCCACATAAACATTTCATCACATCCTTCCTCAACACCAATCATTGTGACAGTCCATGACAATATAAACGATGACATGTCTGAGGTGCTCTAATCCATCCAGCTTGTGTTGCTGTACTTGTCAAGAAAAAAAAATCCTTCATAAAACCTCTAACTAAAACAAAACTCCATTATCTCACACATGTTACCAATGCTTTCTAAAAACAGCCATTCAACAATCTAGGCTCCATACCATGACTTCAAATTAAACCATATGTTCATTTATAAAATGAAAAACTTCTGGGGTGAATGAACCTTGGAGATGGAAATCATGATTTTCTACAGGAGAAACCTTGGGTGATCTGTATGCCCATCACACAAGCTGCTGGACACTTGTGATACTGTGCCATTAATGCTGGCTTCCTCATAAAGGCTCTCTGTTTGCAAAGAAGGGCTCAATATGTGGACTGTGGGCTTGATTTTTTCCATTTTGACATTATTTAAAAACAAGCTACTACACAATCAGTCTCAGAAACTTTGTGGGCATTGTATGGAAAATCTCTGGCATTCCTAGCTGCAGCTCACACCTTTCAACAAGGTCCAGACTAACCTCGCCTGTGAGAGGAGATGGTGGAAAGAAACCAAAAAATTTCACTGAGCTCAGACAAAACTTTCATTATATTTAGTTCTTTAATATATAGGTATTATAAAACTGATGTGGAATTAGAAGGAGGGTAAATCAACAAACAATAATTTAAATGCTACACAAGCTTGATCTCCACAGCTTCCCTCTAAACCATGCATAGTTCAAGGCCCATAGGAGTTATGGTAGGAACATTTCTCCTGCCACTCTGCCTTCCATGAAATTCAAACGAGGGCCAGATCCATAAAGCAAGACATCCTGGCACGGAAGCCAGCACAGCATCTGGCTTCTGGCATGCAACTGGCTAGCTTTGGGGAGGAGGTGGCAAGAGAAGGTAGGCCAGAAAATGTGAATGGTGGGACTATGAAATGCATGCCCCAAGGAGGTTGATTCCTTTGTATCACCCTTCTCACAGGCACTCTAGCCCTTCACACCCCCATGGACCTATTCCTACCACATCACCACTATCCTCAACCCAACTCATAGAGTAGGGCAAGGTGTGAAAAGATAAACAAGGGGTCAGAGAACAAAGGTAGATGAACACGGAGACCAAGTAGCACTGAACAGACCTGGGCTGGAGTTCATGGGGTGGCACAACAGCAGCATCACAGACACAGAGATGGGCACTGATACCCAGGTTTGGCTTGCTCAATGTCGCACACAGTTAGATTCATAACACAGCAGTGCTATGAAGATAACACGTACCCAGGCTGAAGGATGGAGCAAAACCCAATACAGCATAAGCAGAAAAACAAGCAATCTCACTTTCTGATCTGCTTTGCATCTTACAAAGGTTACTTGTAAGATGTAAATGGCATTTTGGAGCCACTTTAGCAGTGATAATAAGTTCAGTTTTCATGACAACTCTTCCCCATTTCATAGCACAATGTGATACCCTTAAAGAACATTTTCCACATTGTTTTAACAAGAGGAAATTGCATATTTCACGCAATATGCTAGAAAAGTGGGGAGGTGGTGCAAAATATCACCTAGATGTTCTTCCCTTCTAACAAGCCAGCAAAAAGGAAATTATTAAGACGGCAAATGCTGTGGGATGCAAATGTCCTTGTAGTACACCTTTTACATGTTGGACTTTTTCCTTGCTTAGCTAAAACTTTCTATTGACTCTGAATTTCCTTAGCCTCAGGGCTGCTCATTTTCCAGCTGTCTGCTCATGACCTCAGAGGCTGTTCTTGTTTCTGGGTTTTGCTGGAGACAGCACATCCACACCTTCTACATCAGACTGAGAGCTCAGAAGGCTTAGGAATTAAAATGACAGCCCTGTAATGTACATAGATTACTCAACCTTGATTAAAAAATAAAATAGGGTAATAATGCTTCCATACCACAAGGATAAAATGCCAAGCACTGGTGGAAAGCAGACACTCTGCTGCTGCAGC
This sequence comes from Tichodroma muraria, assembly GCA_013390105.1. Lineage (NCBI taxonomy): Eukaryota > Metazoa > Chordata > Aves > Passeriformes > Sittidae > Tichodroma > Tichodroma muraria. Next base: position 22,084 of record WAAG01036976.1, on the reverse strand, counting down.
CCTGAGGCTGAAAAGATAGGCAGGGAGCAAGAGAAGCACAGTTAGTGCAGAGAGACAGCCTTCCACGAGTTGTTTACACACTGGCCGAGGCTAAAGTGTGGTGGTAGGAAACAGGTTTGTTTTTTAAAATCTGGACATGCTCCAGTGGCAAGCCTGCCTGACCCCTCACGGGGTGAAGTTTCCACGTGGGTCCACAGGTTCACCCGAGACCACGGCTGACTCACCGTCTGGGAATTTGGAGTAGGCATGGCCATTGTAAAAAAAAACGATGTTAAAAACTTACTGTGCAAGATAAACAAGGAAAACATGCTCCTTGGCACACAGGCAGCTCAGATGTTGACTATTGTGTTCTCCTGGAGCTAATCATCGCAAACCAGGCCCCCCTTTGTGGCAGGGGGTGAGCTGCGGCTGCTCGCTCAGTGTTGAGGAAGCAGGTGCAGCAACAGCTCATTGTTACAACATTGTTTTGAAAATTGGAAAACTTGATATAATTTCAACTGCCCCCTCCCCCCATCCTCACCTTGGGGAAGCAGGGGAAAGCTGGGCAGTGCCAATGCAGGTGGCACAGCTGGAGGAAGGGAGGGCAGGGCAAGCCTCTGTGGCCACCTCACCTAGAGACACAAAGTTTTTTCCTGTACCTGTGTTTTTCCTCACTGCCTTGGAGGTTGACCTTGATCCCTGTTGGAGGGGAACAGGCCCTCTGCATAGCCTGGTCACACTTGTGTGCCAGCTTAGGGTCACCACCACGGTCATTAGCCCTTACTCTAATTACACCTTCACCATCTAGGGCATATCCTGGAGGTCACGTTAAGCTGATTCTCAGACAGAAAGTCTCACAGTCTCCCTGGCTGGGCAGTAAGCCAGACACAGGACAGGCTCTCTGATCTGCCCTCATTCCAGAGGCCGTGTGTGTGCATCTACCACCAAGTAGATCCCAGCATGCTGGCACTGGGCACCTTTAACTGAGAGACAGATTTTTACTTCATTTCTTCTTTTTTTTTCCTCTTCTTTCCTCAATCCTTTCACACAATGCAGTTAATTACACTCTGCTTATTAGACCTCATCTTCTTTGCTGCTTTTTGTAGCACTGTTATACAACAACTGCTCTCGATCCTAGTTCACAGGGGCTGAAGGTGATGATAATTTGATAGCCATTTTTTGGTCTATCTGAAACACGCTGGTTTGCATTTCACCCTCATTTCTAAGGGACAGATGGGTGGGTTCTTGCTACTTGTTAATTCTTGTTAATTATTGCTACTTTGGCTAACCCAGCTGGCAGTGGGTCAAGGAAGTCACAGTCACACAAGAATAAGAGGGCAGGACTGAGATACATGCTGGTGGCATTGATAACTCATTCTGACCTTCTTCTGTGATAGTAGGAAGGGCTTCATTTCCCAAAGCTTCTCTTTCATGCTCCTGTGGAATAGCATTGTTTTAAGGAGGAAAAAAGGACACAAGAGCAAGGTGGCTTTTCAGTCTTTTATGGATTTTTAGCTCTTATCTAAATGATTTGTTACTAAGTCTTCTTTGTAACTAGCATGGGTAACTAGAGGAAAGAAAAGGATATATTAAAGTCAAAAGTTTTTGTGATTGGGATTGTAAAACAATTATTTGAAGTATAAATCCTTCAGGCTATGCTTCTCACAATGCATCAAGAAAAGGCAAAGATAGGAAAGCATTAATTTTGATCCAAATCCGTAAGGCTTTAATCTCTGTGTTTATAAAAAAAGTAGGGGATATCACACTGCCTTTATTAATATGAAAATAAATGGTCAAGATGAAAGTGGCAAGTGATAAGATTAATTCACAACTATGACATGAACACCATTATTTGAGAATGGCTGGCAAGGTAATAGTAACTTCTCAAAAGACCCTTCACAGAGTGGTGCTTTAGGATTTCCTGTTTTCTTTATTAGAATAATACATGGAACTTTTTCTGTTTCATGTCTTATACTGACTAAATTGTCTGTGATTCTGTGATTCAGTCTGGACTGTCAGCTCTTTTATGAGAGTCCACCTAATTGCAAGCTCTTCAGATGCCTTTATGTGCTCCCTGAATAAGAGTAATAAGAGTGACAACCTTCAGGTGTCCTATCTGTTGAGTAATTCAGACAGCCTTAGAAAGCACTTGGAAATCAAGGCAGAAGCTTGTCATGTGAAACACTATACCCTGTTGTGCATAGTAGCCTTGCAGGTTGCAAAGCAAAAATTTTACAGCTTTTTAAGGAGCTCTACAGTAATTAAACTGTTAATGTACAAGAAGGGAAGGGATGAAGGTATTGAATTCAGTTAAAATATACATTAGATATTTGAGGCATGCGATTTCCACAGATATAGCAAATGTTAGATGCTATGCAACAGATCAAATGCTCTGTAGGTTTTTCTGTCATTTTGAATATGGAGTCATCCAGAAGAACCAGAATGGGAATAAAATCCTCACTGTGAAAGGGACAGCAAAGCTGTGAAACACAGAAGCACAGAACATGACAGTATGTCATGGGGTTAAATGAAACATGAGAACAGGTAGATTTTCTGTTAGATGCAAATTCTCAGAACTGCCAAGTGCCAGCATCTTCAGCAAATTTAGCAGCTCTGTGTATACTTAAAATCTCTCAGGAAAATCTCGCTTTAAAATCTCAGGATTTTTGTACTTTTTTTGTTTTTTGGTGCAGTCATTATCTTCATTCTCCTCTCAGCCTACACCGATTGAAGTGTCTACATTTAGACAAACTCAAAAATCTCAGATGAGGCTTGTTTACTGAAACTAGTCAAACTAACCTTTTGTTTTCAACACACAAGAATTTCAGCAGTTGGAATTTTATTGGAAAGCGTTACAAAGCCAATAAAAATTTTGCTGAATATTGTTAGATTGTTACGATCACTAGACAGGCTTTTTAAAGTGAAATTTTTTGAAGGTAGAGAAGACTGAAAAATCTAATCCTGTAGATTTGCCTTTTTAGGCGCAAACTGAAGTTTTAGGCTGGTGAAAGAGAATTTGTGCTTACCTGTTAACCTTAAAATAGATGTCTTCTACTTCCCTGCTATTAGTTCATCTCAGGTTCTGCAGCCTGGACTAAGGGGAGTAGACTGACTGTTTTTGCAGTGGAGTTAAGCAGTTGTTCTTTCCTTCTTCATTGACAGAAATTACACAATTATCTGAAGGAATTTTTTTCTTAAATTTTGATAAAAGAACTCCTGAAGAAACTGAGCTTATAACAGAGAAGGGAGCAGGGTGTAACTGTAGACCTGATGAAGAAATAGAATGCTTGACAGATGTAGATCTGCAGAAAACAGGGATTTACCCAAGGATGAAAATCAAGACTTCATTCTCTACAAGTTTCAAAAATATTCAGATGCAAGTTTACAGTTTTCATTCCTTCTCAATCTAAAACTTTATAATAAAAACAAGGTGAAATTATCTGGTATGTCCTATACACTAAAAGAAATAAAAAATTTGGAATTTCCAACTCCCTACATTACAGCATTCTGCTACGCTTTTAATATGGAAATAATGAGCAAAAACATCTGTAATAAATAATTGACCCCTCAGACCAACACCCAGTACATGATGTTGTCCATGTATAGTTAAGGGACAGGATGAGTCCTCAGCTCCTCTTTACCCTTGTTTGTGCCCTGAGCAGGAGTACTGTGCCTCCACTGGTATCAGAGTTACAGATGTCCATCAGCTGGTGGCACAATTGAACAGGGAAGTTGATATTGAGATCACTGATGGGCCACCTTCAACAGATAATCCAGTTTTGGCTGTTGCACCCTATTCCTGGAGTGTTTCTTGTCTCGACTGGGAGAGGACCCATGACTGCCTACACTCTCTGCCCTTTCCCCAGGAGAGAAAATCTTTTTAAAATTATGTGACAATTATCTTCACCTTGTGCACTTGAGAGTATCTTAGATCGTGTATTCAATTTTACAGCATGCCAATCTCCTTTCATTCTTGGTGACTTTTCCAGGATACTCCTTGTTATTCCTGACTTAGATATTTAAAACTTTTATTGTCATTGTTATCTGCAAACCCAATACGCCACTGTAACTTGCATGTGCAGATTTTTAAAAAAAATGTCCTTTGGATTGTGCTATGTTTTTACTGTATCTTACAAAGACTGTCATTTTCTAAACGCATTCACCTTACAGATTTTTTTCCTTTTTCTATTTCATGTGTGCATTTTGGTTTACAGCATACTAACAGAACACCCAAAAAATCTAGTAGTAAGAGTCTCTCATATCAGCTTTCCAATGCAAAGAGCTGACAGTAGGAAGATATTTTACACAGTGTGCATTGACTAACCATCCATGGATTCCTTCATAAACCTTAGCAGGAAAACAATTCTGTAAACTCAAGATGAGGTCCTGAGACAAAGACAGGATGTAAATTCCTGCTTGGTACTTGTTTCCGATGAGCTCAATCAGACTGCAGCTAACAGCATTTCCTTCAGAAAAGACATGGGGAGTTGTGCAATTACCTAGCATACTCCTGTTTAAAGCGGCGCTGACCATAACTTTTACTGTGTAAATTGTGAAATATTTGTCTGGGTGAAATTCAGTGTAAATCAAAAGCCGAATTCTTTGTCCATACCGTTTCTTCACCGCTTTTCTAACAATTAAGGGAATTTAGAGCTGTCATTTCACTTTGAAAGTGTATTCAGAGACACATATTTTCTCACTTCCTTCCTTAAGGAATCCAAGTTATTTGAACTGGACTATTCTAGGCAATTCACCTGCTGCTTAAAGACTAGAGAATCTGTCCCCTGGTGATCTTAGTTGAAAAATTAGAAAGATTAATTTAAAATATGTCAGAGTACTTTGTCCTTCTCCTGACATTTGTTTTTCCTGCCTCATCGAATGTGTCTAGAGCCATTCACCAAATTCAATGTGGAGTATTCACTTTTCTGACAATTTGGATATTTTTCATACACTCACTTCCAAAAAAGTTATAGCAATCACCAAAATGGAAAATAAATGCACACTTATTCACTCATGAATAAATAAATTTGAGTGGATCTGTTATCTCATAATTTCTCAAAATGGGTGTGAGAGTCCCGAAGCAAGAACTGAAGAAGGAAAGAGATCACCCATTTGTGCTGCAGAGTACAATGCTACTGTAAAAAAATTGGGCTAAAGGCCAATCTAGAGCTTCTAGTCATCTTGTTTTGGCTAGCAAGTGACTACAGTACACTATAGAATGCACACTAATAATTTTAGTTATCGCTATTATGAAGTCTTCTTGCCATTATAAAACTGTCTTTTGGGCTGTATGATGAAATGTGATAGTGGCATTCTGCTGGGGGATTGCTTGTCCCCCAAGAGAGCTCCAGATAGAGAAATCTTTCACCATTCATTTTTGCTGCTTCGTCACCACAACGCACTGCACAGAACACAGCTTCTTTAGAAAGTATAGTACTACTGTGGCTATAGGGAAAGAATGTGCTAAGAGTGTAGACATAAATTAAATATTAATCACTCAGAAATTATTAAAATTTGATAATATACAAAAGGAATCCATCTCCCTTGAAATTAAAGCAAAATTATTTAAAGTCTCAATATCAAAATCAAAACAACTTTATAAAATGATATTTTAATTTAAATTGCTTAAATGGAATGCTTTAGTGTATTCCATTGGCAGACAGACATAATCCCAGTACTTGTATAAAAAGCTAGTTCAGTTAGACAGCAATTAACTTTTTTAATTCAGTAAGTATTACAAATTGTCAATTGCTTTCTGAGAAAAAGTGTCTAGAGAGGAGATCAGGTACTTCTGAATTAATGCAACAAAAATGTACTAGTATTAACTAATTCTGGAGGACTGTCTATATACAAAATATGGTAAGGCTAATGCTTTTAAGTTTTTGTGATAAACTATTGCTCCCTGTTATTTTTATAATGGTGTTTAAATTCCATGATGAATTGTGACAAAATTTTGCATATGGTTTAAGTTGAATAAGTCTTCTGGAAACTGTTACATGAACAGATAATTGGTTCCTTTTGGTTTACAATCCAAAAGGGAACCAAAAGCAAGGGCAATTTAAAAAAATCGTCACAGAGCTGTTGAACAGGCTTTTTTGGAAGTAGCTTGAGTAGACAAGGAAAATGCCATTAGCCTTCAGAGACATTATGATCCTAAATCTCTTTGTATCCTTTTAAGATCTCAGCTTTGGTAGTCTTTTGGACTAGAACATGTTGTAAATGGGAGAACAGAGAGAGGTTTGTGGTAAAACCCACAGGGCTGATGCAAAGGGCTGATAAAGGTGACAGACGTTCCTGCAAACTTCACTAGGTTACTTCCCTGACAGCTACAGAGTGTCTTCTGTTTCTGCACTCACAGTGCCTGGGAATGGGTTACATTACAATAATTTTTAAACCTCTGTGCTCTCCCTTTTTTTGCCATATTGTTGGTCTGAGTCCTCACTGATAGCTGGTAGAACGTGGAAGGGGAAAATATGCTATCAAGACAAAATGCCAAAGCAGCTGCTAGATGCTTGTGGGTAGAAACAGAGAGAGTATGGCTGTGTAGGATTTGATTCCCTAGAAAACCAAGAGAAAACTTCAGCACATTGACTAATGTGAACAGTGCTAAAATATAGGTGTTTTGTTCTGCTATGCAACTTGTGGGTCTCTGTCAGCAGAGGAATGTAAAGGTCATCATCTCAAAGAGGTTGACTTCCCTCCTGCTTGGTTGCTCAAAGTACCAAGTCTTTACCTTCACCACCTTGCAATTTGCATTCCTGCACAAGTTGAAGCTGGCTGCCTGGAGAAAGTCTTATTTATCTAAATATTCATTAATCTAATAAGCAACGAATAACTGTTCTCATTTGCATAACACTACTGAGCTGGCAAACTGAGAGCATTTTACACACATTATCCTTTCACGTAGAAACATTGGGGAAAAGTAGCTGGTCAGGTCATTATAATGAGCACACCAGTAACAGGAGAAAGACAGGGAGAGCCTGTGAGGCAAAGGGAGAAGGCGGGGGGGCGTGCTGCACGCGGGCTGGGGATGGCCTGGAAAAGTGATGTGAAGGTGGAACTGGAATGACAGCAGGCTGGCATGCTGTCAGCAGTGCAAGCTGTGCTGAAGGGCAGAGTGCTGCACAGGTAGGTGGTATACAATAAGGAAAAAATGTACACTGAAAGAGGGCAGATAAAAAAAGTTCCAGCCTCTGGATTCACATGGCTCGCCAACAGCTGTCTGTAAAAGTGTGTGAAACAAGCTCAGCTAAGGGTTTGCTTCAGTCTCGAGTGGAATTCCAGTATCGTAAAGTAGAATATCAGGCATTTTGCTCCTTTCTTTCTCTTGAATATCTTGAATATTTATGTAAGACCCTTAATAGAGTGCAAACAAAACACTAAATGGTTATAATTTTTGGAGCAAGTATTTCTTTTAGTAGTAGGGGGAAAGGGTCAGTCCTGCCCATGGAAGTTAAAAAAAAGCCCAAAAAATGATGGGAAAACTTTTTTAAAAGATGCTTCATTTATATATATATATATATATATACACATACAGCTATTTATACATAAAGTAGTATAAACAATAGGTTGCAATAAAAAATCAGATAGAGACAGAATAATCTTACTCATTTCTTTTATCAACCTCTTCAAAAATTCGCATGGAGAGCATTAACCAGATGGAATAATAAGGAAGAAAGAGAAAAAAGGAATAATTATGTCTGTGTGTCATTTCAAGTATTAATTTTGGATTTTTTTTTAGGAGAAAAACATCCATTTTAGGATTCATTGAGGAAGCAGGTGATTTGTCCTATGAAAGCATAATTTTTATATTTTCAGGAAGAATGGACATGGATTATTGTCTACTGCAAGTAACTTTTTTAAATCTGCAGCTGTCCTTTCTTTTTTTCAAATATAACTTCAACTTATATAGAATTTCAATTATATACATAAATGAAGTGAGGTGAGGGTATAGAATCATTAAGGTTGGAAAAGAACTCCAAGATCATTGAGGCTTGTCTTTGACCAATCACCACCTGGTCAGTGAGATCATGGCACTAAGAGCCACATCCTGCCATTTCTTAAACACCGCCAGGGAGGGTGACTTCACCACCTCCCTGGACAATCCACACCAATGCTTAATAACCCTTTCACTGAAGAAATTCTTCCTTATGTTCAATTTGAACCTTTCCTGGTACACCTTAAGAATGACTATGTCCTCTTGTCCTGTTGCTGGTTTCACGGGAGAAGAGACCTACACCCATAACTGCATCCTGCTTTGAAGTAGCTGTAGAGAGCTGTATCATCAGTAAAGGTATTAAACAGGACTGGCCCCAAAACTGAGCCCTGGGAACCCCACTAGTGACTGTTCACTGACTGGAGGTGGCACCATTCCCCACCACTCCCTGGGCCTGGCCACCCAGCCCAGTATTTAACCCGGCAAAGAGTACTTCTGTCAAGTGTGAATATGTTCATTCATATGGAGGTATAAAAGAAGATATTATTTCTATTAAAACAATTTTAAAGATGGAATTCTCTGTGGTGTCACTTCCTGAGAATTAGGAATGGACATCAGCTGATTTCACACTTGTCTGTGCAAGATCGTTGTCCCAATATCTTTTTGGGGTACAGTTTTAAGGTTTGGTTTGGTTTAGTAAGGTTTTGGAGAAGATGATGGCAAAACAGATTATACAAATCAATTCTTAGTCATTTCAAGATAAAATGTCTTTCTGATGGGTCCTGACATGATGTGCTTTTAATGAAATGGTTTTACATTATCCCTTCTTTCTTAATGCTGCACTGCTCAGGTATAGCATTTCTGAATTCTTGCCTAGTACAATTCAAAGCAGTAGTGCTTTGGGAATGAAAAGAGAGGTGGTTTAGCACATGTTTAGGGCTCACAAATGTAAGTTACAAATTCTTTGAGAAAGGATTTGTCTGCTTTTATTCTTTTTTTTTGTCCTTTTTTTTTCTTTTGAGATACCCACCTCTAATTCATACCTTTAAGTTATTCCCCAAATAATGACAGATATGTTCAGGACAACTTTTCTTATGGGCTTTAAAAATTCCCCTTGAACATTGTTTGTTTGTTTGTTTTCAATTAAACTGTCATCTTATGAAAAGAGAGGAAAACCCTTGCCCAGACAAAAAAAATCTACCTTTAATGACAGATCTATCCTGTCTTTCAAGTTTTCATTGCACACAGCATTGTATTATGCCATCAGTAGTCTTGCTGACAATAGCACAACCTCGTTCTTTGTAATGACTGTAATTCAACTTCTTAATGAAAGCAGTCTTTGACAACACTTACCACCATAGTAAGACAAGATAAGAAGCATTAAAAAACTCTTTCAACAAATCTTGTGCTACTCCCCTTTATCTTCACCTGCAGAAAAGCTGCCTGCTGGTACAGAGCAGGTGGATATTTCACTTTGTTTC
>WAAG01036975.1:14936-38474 GCA_013390105.1 Tichodroma muraria | reverse complement strand
TTTTTTTTTTTTAAAGTTTGGAGAGAACATTGTGATACATGCTACTTTCAGCACTCATAGACTATAGTTAGTGTGCCATGCTGGTAGGGAAATCCTGTGTGAAAACTCAAGTATCTTAATCCAGAGTAATTAAACTGGTCTTTTACCCTCTTGCTATTTGCAGAGCACCATTCATGAGGAAAGATTGTAAGCTAGCTTCTGTTGTTTTAGCAATTCTGCTACCAGTAGACTGAACTGCAGGAGTAATTTACTTAATGGCTTTCTAAACCTACCTATTAATTTTTGTTAGTCTGAGAAAGTGCAGGTGGGCATGTGTTCCTTGTCTTTCGAGGCTTTGGTGGCCACTGGCCACCCTGTAGCCAAATTTCAGCAATTGCTTTGAAACAGCATTGAATGAAACTTTCTGTTTTCTGGCAACGTGAGGCAGAGCAAGCTCTGGTAATAAAACACCTTGAATAATGAACAGCAAGTTATTGCAAATTCTGTGCAGTAACATACAGCAGCTTTATAACTTCAGAGTAGTAAAAAAAACCCCACAGAGCGATATGCATTAACCTGCTTTGAATGTCTCATCTAGAAAATAAATGCTGTGGAAGTGGTTGGGCAAAAGATACTGATCTCTTGCAAACAAAGTTTGTGTAAATCCACCTGAGCTACTCAGACTCCACTTAAGGATACAGAGACAGTCAAATCACATCTAGTTTTCAATATTGAAGTGAGAGGACAAGAGAGACTGAGTTCTCAAGTTACACTGAAGTATCTGAAAGTTTAACCACCCCTCATTCCTCGTGTGTGACTGATAATTTCATTTAAATGGAAAAGAACATTCCTTACTTCCTTGACTGAAGAGGATTCTTTCTGTATGACATGTTTGCTACAGGGCTGGTTTGTAGTTCAGGCTGCACCTTATTCTAGGTGATACCTAAACTTAGAAGGAAAATCTTGGCTTTGCTACCCATGTTGAAAAACCTAGCCAAAATACACACTTTGTACTTCATAAATACAAGAAACTGTTACGCTTTTTAAAGTGAAGTTGGTAGCATGACTGGTGCTGTGGAGCAGACTGGGCTGAGCTCCAAGGACCGACGCTTGCTTGGCAAGCTGTGCTTTAACTCAGTGAAGCTGCAGTCCTACAGAGAATTAAATGGATTGCTCCTGAAATGCTGGGCACAGTTCAGGAAAAGGAATGAAAAGTTTTAACAACACCAACAATAAAACAAATTAAGAGTGGAAAAGATCCCCAAACCAACCCAAACCCAACAGCCTTTCTCCCAAGGGGATTGAGCAAGGACACTGACCTGCCTTCTCCAAGGCGAAGTAGCCGGGGTTGGTCCGAGCGGCCCTCTAGCAGACAAGGCTGTGCATTCTGTGCAGTCTGTGAGAATTTCACTCTTGAGTTGTGCCTGTTTCCAGGACATCTCCCATGACTGAAGCACAGCTTCTGCACCAGAAACAGGAATCAGGCCTATGGTTTGTCTCACATAGCAGGACAGTGTGGGGATGATTATTTTCTTTCCTAGCTTTTCAGACTCAAAATACACAGTTCCTACAGGCTATTTTGAGTGAAGAGAGAGAGACGAAACTTCTAAAGTTTCCCCAAATTAAGACAAAATTTAGGTTTATAGCAGAAAAAAATGTCAGAAGCAACTGTACCATGGATTATCATTCGCCTTCTGAATATGCCCCACCAGGAAGTGCAGGAGTTACCCAACCAAAACAGCACACAAAGTCACAAAAGCTCTCAGAGCTGTGAGTGAATAGACATAACTGAGTCTGAGTACAAATCACTTGACATTATGGTTTGCTTATCATAAGTCTTTTCATTCCACAAGTAATTAGTTTCATAGGCAGGTGCTCAAGTTGGAAAGTAGCAGATAACTTTCTTCACCTGATGGAGCTAAAACAATTGGGAAAGTCCTGGTGGAAACGACTGCTTCTCCATTTGTAAGATGCTTCTTTGGAATTGTGGAGTGGACTAATCTTGCTCAGCAAAAGCTCCCCTCAGCACAGTTACCTGCTCATGTCCTTGCTGGATTTTGGTGTCTGCTCCGATCAGAATTATGCATGGTGTCAGTTCCAGATGTGGAGGTCTCATTTGCCTGACCAGAACAGCATTATATGCACAGCTAGACTGTGGGTTCTGTGTGCCCTGTGCCACTCCTAAGTGCAGCACAGGTAAAGGAGCAACCCCCCTGCTCCACTACAGGCTGTAGCAAACCAGATGGTGATTTAAGAGTGGCCAGGATCTCAGCCACAGGCAAATTTATAGTGTTGGGTCATCTTTTCCAGCTGACAGTCCTTCCTGATCTTCTGGTTTTCCTGTCCCTCTCTGAAGCAAGTTCTTGACTGGGTAGCCTCTTGATGTTGCCTTTTATGATGTGATGAGATTTCAGGGGAGACATGTGAAGGGGTTTTGGTGGGAGCAGCTTTTGCTAGGATCTATCACTTTTCACGTATCAGTTATAAAAATTTTGAGTGGTGTTAATGGGATATTAAACTGCTGTTTTCTCTGCCTTTTGTTTTATTTCTCCTTTTCCTCCCCAGGGAAAGAAAAATAACCTGGCAATCTCCTGCTTCTCAAATGTACTTAAAACTCAGTGTTCTGGAAAAAAAGAGGCTATCATAGCCCTACACATGGAGAATGCTGCTGAGCTGCATTTAATGATGCCTCTTAGGATCAGCTGTGCTGCTAGAAAACACTTCATTTCCTGTGGCTTTCTTTCTTTATAAACAGAGTGCAGCTCCAATGGCTCTCACAACAATTAGCACCCACTTGTTCTGCAGGTTTGAAGTTTTTTGCATTAGTCAGGTTGAGAAATTCATGGTATTAATCATGACTGAAGTTGTTATTTATCACCTGCTGGGTGAGAAATAATAATTTTGGCACTACTGGGGCAGCAGGCCAGAAGTACCAAATTAAGTAAAACATCTAAACACCAGCAAGGATCATTTCTCTGATTAATGAATTGTTACAAAGAAAAACTACTACTCGTTATCTATCTTAGGATAAAAGTAGGAGTAGGAAGTAGAAGGCATTAGCAAAGTCAGGCTCTGGCCTGATGCAGTTTGAAACTTCCTGGCTGATCTCTGTCATTCAACTGACTAGCACACACTCATCTGCTTCACAGGTTTGTGGTACTTGGCTCACATCCCCAGTGCCAACTTTGTCAAAAAACAGCATTTGGCAGGGAGCTTGAGGCCCGTTGCGTAACTGCATCGAAAGAAGTGAAAGACTTTAAGCTTCTAGGGCTTGTCTAGGCTGGAAGGTTTTGCCACAGGAACAGCTACCAACCTCTCAAAATATCATTGTGTGAAGGCAATAACAGGCATGCAGGATACAAAATTGGTGACATCAACAGAGAGAAGTTCACACCCAGGTAGCTGTATCCCTACTGGGGCCATTAGGCACTATGGGATTAGAAGGGCCCACAATTACAGCTGCCTGATCAGGTGTATTTCACACGTATCTCACGTACAGAAAAGGTTGGCCTACACAGAAGTGGTTGCATTGAATGAGGTCTGTGTGTGCTGCTACAACCCCGAGCCGCCAAATCACGGAGACACCACATCCCCTCGCTGACAGGCATTGCGGGGAGCTGAGGAGCTACTGTGGAGCAGTGCCCACAGAAGTGCTAATTCCTGAGACCATAAATGAGATGTAAAAATTGAGTGTTAGCCTTGACTATGGTCAAAGAACTCAGCCTGGGAGAGATGCCTCACCTTTGAAAATACTGATTATTGATCCTTTGCTTGTTGAGGCTTGTAAGAAAATATTCAAACAGTGAGAGCTTTAGAGACACCTTTTGGCTCCAATTAATTCATTATCTAGAAAGAAAGGACAGGCTTTTTCCGTAGAGAGTATCAGCCATTCCCATCTATTGTTGCAGACCACAAATTTGGTGCTAGTTGAGAAAAAGGACTTTGCACTGTTGACACAGATGGACTGCCATCCATGCCACACATGACATCTGTGGCAGCCAAAGTAACTCCTGTCTACAAGCCAGTGTGCTCAGAAGCTGACTTGAAACAATGAGCTGACATGAGAGGTCAACATGAACTCACCCCTCTCCTGACAGTAGTCCTGGGTTGACAGTACTGGGTTGACAGTAACCCAGTTTGTTAATAAAGATGTTTTTTGTAAGTAAGTGTTGTGTCACGCATGTTTTCTTATCCAGATTTTTTTTATACCAAGAAGTTTATTCTGCATTTAAGAAGAAAATTAAAGATCTTAGGAATGTAGGGCATAATGGTCACCTTTCCTACAATCACTGCTCAAATCATCAGTCTTCCAGGGTTTGTGTTCTCAGTTCACATATAAAGATTTGCAATAAGAATGAAAAGGATAGTCATTTACAGAAAATATAAACAGCAGCAAATGGCTTGCTGCAAACAAAAGACCATCTTCTGAGTCTAAGCAGGAAGTCACCAGAATGTATCCAAATGAACCTTGTAGGTACTGTGGGGAGGAACCAGTGGAGCTTAGCCATGACAAATTCTGTAGAGCTGCAAGGAAGACCAATCATCACCCAGCTGGTCTGGCCAGACTGTGGCATCACCCAATCCCCAGAGCGTCTACCTCTTCCAAAGCTGTCTACTCTCAGCATGAGTTTACATTTTCTATCACTTCTTCCTGCCAAAAATTTGTCAACAGCAAGTCCATCTCCCTAGTCATACATCTCAGGTTGCCCCGCCATACTCTCATGGCTGGTGACATCTCTTTCGACTTTTGGCTACAAAGTACAGTTTTGTCCACGTTTCTTGACTTTGAAGGCATCTGTTTCTGGTTACACCAGTCTCTCACTGCTGAGATCATCAGTTTTTTCACGAACGCACAGGATTATTACATGAGATTATCTTATGGAAATTATCTTTCAGTTGTTATCACTGGGACTGTTAGATAAGAGCTAGCCACTTTCTTTTCTTGTCAAGACAGTGAAAACTTCTCTTTAGGTCCACTGCTGTTTCTAACTTAATTCTTGTAAATTCCACCCTAAAATTCGTCTGCAGTTTTTACTGGCTCCTTCTCTCACCAGTGTGTAGCACCTTGATCTACGATGCCTCCAAGCAAAAAAGTGTATAACTGAGGTTACTGACTATCACCATGATCTCTTTCATTTGTAGCTTTAAGTCTGTGTTGTGGCATGTTTAAGGAACCAGTTGATGAAGATCAGTAGTTTGGGGGCATTATGGGAAGGGTAAGTTTTTATCTACTTAAATAAACTTTTCAGCATATTTTGTTGTAGGTTATAACATTGTGCAAAAGACAGGTAGGTTTCTGCATGTGTGTGTAAAGACCACAGGCCTGACCATGACTTGTGTATTACATGCAAGTGTGAGTGCAAAGGCCTTGCTGTTGTGCCAAAGCACATTTGAGGCAAAGCCCAAAACCACTGCTGTGGAAAAAGCTGCCCGTCATCTGATGGAAATGCTTTTGACACACACAGGACAGCTCCTGCAGACCTGTTTCTATGGAGGCGCTTTCATTTGGTTCAGTGCATCTTCCTGGGGCCCATCCTGCTGCCCCTTCTCCCTGACATCCTTTGTGATTCCCCTGCCCTTTCTGATGCCTCAGGGTCTTCCTGCACTGGGAAAAGGAAGGGTCCCACTCCTGGCAACGGTTTTCACACCTGTGGACTCTATTCCTCCCTCTGCTTCAAAGGAGAGTCCTTGTGCCAGTAAAATCCCTTTAGCGCAACTAGAGAAACAAGCATGCTTTCAAGGATTTGTTCAGGCAAAGAGAGTCATCCTACACGTCATCCTAACATCCTTCTGCTCTGTGTATCTATAGGGAGTCCAAAAGCTCCTGCCACAGGAAACACATTGTGTTTCCAAAAAATTAAAATGCCTAAAATTTGCTTTCTAACTCAGTAATCACAAACAATTCCAATAACAAGGTAATTTGTGTTAACTGGGATTTTTTAAAGCTTGACAAAATTCAACATTGGAAGAATGGGAAGTCAGATTGAAACTCATATAGATAAGGCAGTTCTCTCAAATTTCATTGGCATTTATGTCTTATAACACTGAAATTTATCTATGTAGTCATAAACTCTGGTTTACTGAGAAACAGGCTGAGAAAAGCTTGGAAGGGCAAGCAGAAGATTCTTCACTTCTGAGGAGGTTAAAAGTGCAGGATGCTTAAATGAGGCTTCCAAAAGAGGAAAAACTAGTAGCAGTAAGAGAATGGAGCTCCCTTCCAGTTCCTAGCTCAGTGAGTTTGTCAGTGCATTGTCCTCCTCACCACAGTGATTTGGAGCCATCTCTTGCACTGAAGCCAACAGAAACTATTTGATGCATCTTATTTGAAATGTCACTGATCTGCAATCAAATGAGTGATTTCTAGCTGAAGATTATGAAATACTTGGTGAATTTAACCAACTGTATGAGTCACACAGGAAAACCTGCCTGACATAAGAGTAAGTCAAGCCACGGCAATTGCAAGTAATTTGTCCCAAATGCGAGCAGGGCAAAATCTAGAGTGGGAGGCTGGAGGCTGGTTTCCCAGCTCCACGCTCCAACCACCACACTGCATTCTTTGCTGCTTTTTTAACCACAGCAGCCTCTGAAAATCACCCTTCAAAGGCATTTCTTGGTAGTAATAAATGAACCATCAAAACCTAAACAAAGAACCCGGCAGTTGAGATGATGCAACTTAACAAACAGAAATGACTAAGATTGCCTTGTCCTCTGCTTATTTCCAAAAGAATAAAACCCAGGTCATTTATAAAGCCCTCCCCCTTCCCCTCTCCTTTACAGCCCCTTGGGGGTCACTCAGGAGACAACACCACTTTCTTCTGCTTCCCCATCTTTAGAATATATTCATTCCAGTTTTCAAATTGCTATTTTGTAGTGCTAAATCTCTACCCACACTAATTTCTCCAGGTCAGAATCTGACCCTGATTTGAACAAAATCTGGAGTCAAATATTCACACCAGAATGCTTTTGCCTTGCTGCATGTCAGATGCCATCTCCCTGCAAATGTTTCACACACCTTGGAGTGCAGCTTGTGGAACTGATGAGGTGAAGAGCACTGCAGAGCAGCTCTGTGCTGGTAATCACAGGACTGAAGAAACACATACATCATCTGCCACATAGGTTGGCATTTCAAGTAAAAAACCTTCACAATGTGTAAGATGTTGGACAAATGATGGCCATATGCATGTTTGTCTCTGTGCAGATGTCTTTGCATTCTCAGCTAGCAAAGAGCTGAGGTAGGCTTTTTTTTGCCGACAGTTTAATATTAGTGACACAGTTTATGTCCTCTGCAAAAACAATAATGGAGGATAAGGTGACATAAATTATTTGCAAATCGTTTGACATATGCAGGGCATTGTCCTTGCAATAATCACCATCAGTCTGTCAGTTTAAGATATGAACCGTGCCACTGCCATTTTATATCATTGTGTTAAGCTTTCACATGTTGTAATTTTACAGATTTGTTCTTTGGAGAACACTGCAATACAAATCAAATTGTATTATGTTTAGTTATATACTGTGTGGAGCACCTCCCTGCAATTAGGGGCAGCGGGAGATGAGGAGCAAGCAAACAGTCCTAGATAAGAAGCAGCTCCTCAAAAGTTCGGATATTTCCTAGATACCATTATTCAACTTTCATGGTCATTATTCAAAGCAAGAAGAATTATTTAAATTCATGCTAACATCAGTTGCTGGCTGCACGAACAAAGTGAGCGCTGGAAAGCACCATACTGACAGATTAATTTAAAACACCCTTGTCTGTTTTGTTTTGCTATAACAGTCAGGCACAACATTTGATTCTTATGAATAATGTGGGCTTTTCTAAAGTAAATAAAATGATTTCAACTCACAAAAGATCCCTTTGAGACGCGGTAGGTACCGGTAGTATTAACTCTGCTTTCCACAGACGTACAGAATGGTTCTGGAATAGCAATGAACTCAGCATTGTCTCTTTTATTCTTGGCAAATTAATTCCTGCGATATAGTTTAAAAAAAGACCTAAAGCTGACCGCTTGTTTTTAGTCTTTTGTTTCTAAAATTTGAACTGCAGATTACTGTGTGAGTTCACAAGTGTATTCTAAACATACTCAGTGCCAGACACCTTTGATTAACCATTTGAGAACTGTAAGTGTGCTTAATTGGTAAAGGACTCAGTAGGAAATACTGTAATATACATTCTGGAGTATCACATTTCAGTGATATTTTTACTATATTTTGAATGGAGAAATGTGATTTGTTTTCCCCTGGGAAAATTCCCCATATTCAGTTGTCAGCAGAACAGAATCTTTCTGCTTCCAGTGAGCCCTTAAAGCAGAAAGATTTATTGCACTTACACCCTTGAAAGAACATATCTTTTTCTTTGAAGGCAGCCATTATCACCATCCCATTTTATATCTTTTCTGATAAGTGCAGGCAGTAAAGCAGATAAACTCCTTGCATACCAATTAAAGACACATGCACACTAAGACACTGTATACTATCAGAGATGCTCAGAGTAATATTCTTTCTAGCACAGTCGATATATCTAAGGAGTCTGACTTTTATTATTCTCAGCTTTGCACCTCTGACATTTCTAAAACCATGGAGGAAATTAATGAATTCTCACTCAAGGCTCCATTGTCTAATCTTGCCCCAGTGCTCATGAATTATGGAAAATGACATATCAACTGATGACGTACAACAGGCTATTTTAAAACCACCCTTTTGAACATAACCTGGACCACGAAAGGTTCATCACTGAATTTCATGCAGTCACCTGACAAAACATTGGTCTCACGTTAATCGACAACTTAACTGATACCTCGCCTCACTTCCTAGCATCCAAAACACTGTGATCAGTTTTATGCACAAAATATATGGAAACCAGACCGCTGAACCTCCTTTTTTTTTTTTTTTTTCCCCCCTAACACTCAGATAGGATGTTGAACCTACAGCCCTAACTCTTGGCAACCTGCCTTGGAGTTTTCTGTTTTGAAATCTCCATGGGGAAACAAGAGCTCAGTAATATTTTAAAGTTCTTAAGCACAACCTCCTCCACCTACCTGTGTAACTGCTGCTTCTTCAAGTGCCTCTTCCCAGGCAAAGAGAAAGGCTTCTGCTCCCTCTGAGCAGTGAGACCAGGGGATTCGTGTGAGGAGACTCTCCCCGTCAAGCTGAGACCCTGGAACACCAAGCTGTGAGGACTGGGAGCAGCTGCCAGCCCCAGGGCTGACTGGTATTGTTGCACTTGGCAGTCAGAAGCCACCCTGTCCCTGATACCCTTGACTAGGACATGTCCCACAGCTTTCTGTCCCCGCTGGGGTGGGAGCCACTCCACTGGGTTTCATTCCAAGGAACTAAAAGCCCCCAAACGTTTCCACAGGCAGACAATGCCAGCAGTGCCAGTTTGCCCAGAGGAGTGGTTTGGGCAGCCTGCAGGGATGGAAAGCCACCCGGCAAAGCACTGCCCCACGCTCCTCCGGCAGCTGGGACTGCTGCGGGCTCCAGGCTGCTCCCCAGGCACCACACAACCAAGGAGCCCCACACACTCAGCTCCCTTCTCCTTCTGTGCTCCAATTTAAAGCTGTGTATTTACTCAGGACAATTTTGTTGGACAGAAAATGATCTGTGAACTGCATGATTACCTGTGAACTTATTTTTACCTCTCCAAGGATCTCACCTAGGGTTTTCCCTGAAGAACAGTGTCTCAGCACAATGACTTCCTTGTGCACGGTGGTTAGACACCAGTTTTCTGTCAGAGTTCCTTTTAGATAAGAAACTATGGAAAGCAATACATCTCATTCAAAAGATCTGAAAGAGCTGAAGATACAGAAAGCACTAATCAGTAATTAATACAAATAAAAGAAACAATCTTTCATGTATGTGGTAATAATAACACTCTGGAGTTTGTTCTAATCCGTCTTTTTGTCAAATGAAGCACCAGGGAATTTGTCTGCAACAATCAGTATTTTCAGAGTTTCTGCTTTGATTTGCAATATGGGGTTTAAGTCCTGTGTTAACACAGGGCTCAGAATAAATAATCAAAGAGAATGGTTTTAAAATCAATAATCAAGGCTTTAATATGCAGAGGAATTCTGCTATACTTTCATACGCTGCTTAAAAGTCAATTTTCCAAATTAATAAACCCTCTTTTCACTTTATATAGATATTGTAAAAGCATGACAGTATCCCATTGCACAAATCTTGACAGCACCCTTTCTTCCATATTATACCACTGAGAACAGCTGGAATAAGGGACTTCTACCCTTTCTCTCTAGAGAGACAGTGTCTTCCAGAACATCAGACAATCATGAAATTCTTTAAATAGCCCTGTATTCGTTATATTTAATGACAATTACACGAGTGACTTCATGACTGCAAATATGATTCATTACTCTGCAGCAGAAGTAATACCTCTAATAGACTGCATTGAGCTAACCCAAAATAGCTGCTGAAGCACAGTTTTTGCTGAACTACTCCATGGATAGATTTTAAAATTACTATAATCTTATATAAAAAGAACAGATTATCCTGCCGTGTAATTATTTAACACTACTCCTAAATCTTCATGTAAACTAAATTTTGACTGTGGACAGCCATAAGCAATTAGGAGGTTTTAGGAATGATTTGTCTGTGACTTGCCAGGAGTTAAAAAGCCCTATTTTAAATAAAACAATTTGCATTCAATATTTGGTCACCATCAGCTCCATTATTGCAATCACTCTTCAAGTTAAAAAACAAGAAAAAGACAGAGTAAAAGAGAAATTTAAAAGCAATTTTTCCTACTGGGTAAAGTGAGTTGAAATCAGGTATTTTCAACCCTGCTAGACCTGAGGGGACAGCTCCAGCTCCCTCCCCAGACTGGAGTAATGCAGAAAGGTTAACCCTGCTGAGGACAGCACTATCCCAGGGTCTGCGAAGCCCATCTTTAACAGAATAATGCTGTCCTGCTATTGATTTTGATGCCTACACAGTGCCAAACATCAGGACCTCACTGCAGGGTTTCATTTATGGGAAGCCTGGAAATGATCTCAAAAGATGTGTCTGCTTCCCTATGTGAAGACATTGCTATTTCACTTGTGCACTATCCCTGTTTGCTCACAGGCCTGCACTCAACTTCTTCAGGGCATCCTCAGCATTCCAAGGAGACTTTCAATGCAGGATGTTTGACACAGCCAGATCCGTGCCCTTGCTCTCAGGGCAGGCAGGAAGTAAAGAGTAGGGAAAAATTTGAGTCTCATTCCCTCCCTCTCACTGATGCCAACTGCAGTTTATCTGTGAACTTCAGAGAGCCCAAAATTTCATCTGTATTGTTCAGGATTTTGGCAAGTAAGGCAGACAGGTATGCTCTAGGGGGAAACTCAACCATAACAGCTTTCAAAGGAAGCCACAGAAATACCCCATTGCCTTCACACAGATGATACTAAACACGTGTGCACGAATCTTTCAGTTTCTCTTTTATTCCTGTTTGTAGCAGATGCTCTGTGCAACCTTCCAGGCAGCAGCTGCTGCCAAAGAGGAAGGCTGGGATGCCTGAGCTGTGCTCACTACAAAATTATCCAGGTGGGTGCTCTCAGCTCAGCTTTAAGATTTTTATAATTTTTTCAGCTTCCTGTCCAAGTGCTGTCCCTGCTTGCTTGATTAGAGCAATAGCAATTTAAACCAAACCTCACAACATGCAATGGCTGTTGCCACTGCTGAAAAACCTCACTGAGGCTGTCTCAGAGTAATCCTAGTGCCCCAGCTCACTGTACATTTCTCTAGTCTAGCTCGGAAAATGGCATTCAACAATATTGGTATGTAATCTAAAACCCTTCATAAGTAATAATTAAAGATTAAATCAGATTAATTCTAGGCTTGTTTGCCCTTGATAGCAATACTATTAATTCTCCAGAGGCAAAAATAAGATAACCTCAGAAAAGCAAAGCACAAATAAAGTCCATAAAATGCAGAGGAAATATTTCCAATATTAATTTTGTAATATGGAATATTCATTTTACAATACAGTGGTGACATAAAATATGCAGCAGCAACAGAGGAAAGCTGATGGACTGCCAAAGCTGTTTCTCCTTAAAATGCACATTGCTCCGGAGCAGTTGGGCTCGGTGCTGAGAGGAGACTGCCTACACAGGCATTTTCAAAGGGCTCTTTCAAGGCTGATGTGCCACTCTCAGCTCTGACATGTGATCAAAATTAATAAAACCACGAAAATGCAACCATGCTGTGGGACAGCCTCAGAGAGGAGGGCTTTAAGAGATATGTTTGTGATCTTGTGGGGTGTTGCCATGCCTGCTGCTTTCATGTCAGCTCTGTCTATAGACAGCAATCTGTTGACGCCAGGCAGTGATGGCTGTGTGATTTGAGGGTGATGAGGCACTGGAACAGTTTGCCCAGAGAAACGATGGATGCCCCATTCCTGGAAGTGTTCAAAGCCAGGCTGGATGGGGCTTTGAGCAACCTGATCTAGTGGAAGGTGCTCCTGCCTGTGGCAAGGGGTTGGAACTGATCTTTAAGGTCCCTTCTGACCCAAACCATTGTGTGATACATGGCTGTTGGCAAAATGGGCCTGCCCATGGGTTATCATGGACTCCAAGTAAAGGAAGATGCGCTACTGAGTCGAGGTGACTTCCAAGGGAGAGGACAGCAATCTCCACAAGAGCTGCAAAGGAGGGCAGATTCATTTGAATGATTGCATGATGTTTGAATTAATGGCCAGGAAAAGAGCTGTTCTGGTGCCCTCACTTGCAGGCTGCTTCAGGGAACTTCAGCTGTGCTCTCTGCTCGAGTGTGGAGCAGAAGCAATGCACTCCTCAACACAGCCAGCAAGGCAGGAGCACAGCTGGTGCAGCAAACCTTTCCTGGATCAATTTTACAAGGCTGAGTACCTGATACATAATGAATGTTCAATAAGCTCAAATACAAATACTTTGCAAGGAGCAGGCTGTTAGTCAAACTAATGCTGATCTAACTTTAGAAATAGTTGTTGTTTCTTTTTTTTATTTGCAATGCAGGCAGCAGAGGCAAAGCTAAGCAGGGCGCAGTATGAATTGCAGCACCAAGAAACTTTGTCTCTCTCTCTTTTTGTCTCCTGGTTTCGGAGGCTGGGAAAAACTCACTAATTAAATCTGTGTAGCTCCTGGGAGGAAAGGGGTGGGGAATGATTGCTATCAAATAGCAATGGTCCAGCATGTGTTTGACATGTGGGAAAATCTGGTTCAAACCCTTGGTGCTGGGGGTCACTGTTCTTTTGGGGGGGAGTGGGTTAATTTTTGAGAAAACACTGTCATGCTATTTTTGGTGCATGTAAGAAATAGAGCTTTCAGGTCGTCAGTAACCTTACAAAACTGGAGCAAGTTCCAGAGCTAAAATTAAATTCACAAGCTCTAGCAGGCTTGCAGGCTGGAACAAACTTGCAAGCAACAACCTGCTTCCAATGTCCCATTTGAATGTAATGCTTACATTTCTGAGCATTTCAGGATCACAACAGACTTCTAGCTAAATGGAACTAGCTTCACACTAGAATCTGCCCTACATGCCTCACATCATCTCTCTCCAGGTTTTGCTTCCGTGGCAAACTTCTCTCCTCTTGAGACATTTCCAGTAGCAAGTGAAAAAAGTCTCAGAAAAGGCAAATCAAAGGCAAGAAAAATTACAAGCCTGCCTAGTCCTGGTTTCCAATTTCTGACCCCAGTGGTTGCCTCCTACCAGCAGTTCTGAAGCTGTGACCCTGTTGGTCCTTCTTTGCTTCAGCTGTCTGGAAATTCAGATTACAAACTCTTTGGTCACATATCTCTTAAGAAATTCTCCCTAGAGTATAAATGCATTTCCACATTTCCCCATGAAGAAACAGCCACTTAGCCAATAAAGGAAACTACTCATTGAGATCTTGTTTCCAGGAGTTCAGTCAATAGTCTTTCTAAGTGAGATCTGATACAAATGTGTACACTGAGCAAACAAATCACGTTATAGTTGTGTGATCAGGATAACCCATATTAAACTGTTAGCAGTCATTTAAATATTTAAACTAGTAGTAGATCACACAAAGAATAAGAAAAGATGAAGTTGAATCATTTGGCCCAGTTGTACTGAGTGTACTAATGTGGTGTTTCTAATTATATGTGAATGGAAAGGCATTTAGTTACTAAATGGTTTCTCACTTATAGCCATCAAAGGCATCACAGGCTTAGGAGTCAGTGATTTGTATGGCCCAAACCAGTAGATAATCTGCTGGACTGTGAAACACAGAGGAACTGCCAAGCAGTTTCTCAAACCCATGGGATATATCTTGTTGTTATGGATTACTGCAGAAATGGCACGCATATATAATATTAAAGCAATTATTTTGCTTATGTTTAAGGGAATGCAAGTGAACTTGACTAAGGTACTCCTTGCATGTCTAGTTAAATTTGACAAAATGTTCAAAGCATATTTTTTAAATTAGCCTTAAGTTCCATGGAAGTTACTTAAAATTAGGCATACACCATAGTGCTCTTCTAGTTGAAGGTGGTACATATGCACTATTTTCAGCACTATTCATACAGGACTAAACCATAAGCAGTATGTTAACAAGCTTATCAGTTATGAGAATAAAAATTATTTAAAATATCCAAATGATTGTAACAAATACAACTGTTTCCTAAAACTTTTTCCTAAAACATAATTATTTTCTTAATAATTTACAGCGTGTATAAAATGCAGCTGCACCAGGGGGGGTCTGATCCCATGGCCACTGTGCAGGAGGTACTCACTTGTGTACCAGAGATAATGTTTTTGCCAGGCTCTGTGAGTGGCTAGAGGAGTGGTATCTGCAGAGATTGCATTACCACAGAGTACTGAAGCTCCAAGGTCAAATAAACTAATTTACTTTGCTGGTTCAAAAACAGGTTTTGCTGGTTTACTTGGAGTTTGTTTCTACCCTGCTGTTTGTTTTTGTTTTGCTGTACTGATGATTGCAATAGATTTTTATATTGGAATAGAAAGAGACACAGTAGCAGAATAGCAGCACAACTCACAACTGCTTGAACAACTCCTCACAACTTCCCTGGGACAATGCATAGAAAAGCTTTTCAGCATCTGTTTTTTTTTTTTTAACGTGAACAAACCAACCCATTTTTCTGTCGACTACTTATCAGGAATGGTTAAACATTTTTATTTGATTAAGAAAATGATTTTGAGCCACAGCAAATCCCAGCCATTCTGATTAAGATTTTAGAAGACTATAAGCAGTTCAAACAACACTCATAATTACAAATCACGTGCGATTTTAACCCTTCCAACACCTATATGAGAAAAGCAGAAATAAGATGATATATGTCTTTGTCTATTAGAAACAGTATTGAAATGCTCTAACTTCACTACACTCATTTCTGAAACGTTCCATCTTATGAACTTCCTAGAAGAATCCAGAAATACTTAACACATTTGGAAATACTTCATAAGAAACCTCTGTTTTTATAGTGTGGCTTTACTGAGACTTACCAAGCACTCCTGGGACACTTATTCAAGGGCCAAAGTTATTCAAATCAGCTTAAAGAGACTTTGTGTGTACATGCATATTTGTACACAGTCTCAGAGGAGTCCACACAGGTGGAATAGGCTGGAATAGCAAGAAGGAAACGCAATGAACTCTCTTCAGAAGAAAGAGGGAAATATATTGGAAGGGATTGTAAATATGTAATATTCTACAAAAAGTATTTCCCATTGTGCTGATTCATTCTCATTAAATGGTAAAATTAGCTTTGATATCACAACTCAAAACCTGTGTGGTATTATAGCTAAATGCTGCTTCATCACTAATCTCTTTTTATAAAATGAACATGTACTAGAATATTCAAACAATCTATTGGAATAAGTGCATATTGATTTTGTTTTTCCATGAACACAAATGCCTTCCTAGCAAGTGGGAACATCATGTTACAGTGAATAAATATTTAAAATTCTTCATTTACAACCCCACATATCTAAACAGCCAGCATTAGGACATGGAATTTATTTTCTCTGTGCCAATTTAAGCCTTTCCCCCCCCTTTTTGTGTGTCATGGCTCCAGGGCTCTTCACAGCAAGGCTCTGCAGAGTCAGAAACACATCATCATTTGCAGTCAGTATATTCAGAGGTCTTGTTCCTATTAAGTCTGACTTAAGAGCAGGGTCCAAGTCCAAAGCCGCATTTTGACAATCTTCCTCTTTCAGATGGCACTCCATCTGAGAGTCCCTACAATCACCACATATTCCCTGATTTAGACTGTTAATGTCCATAACGATACAGAGATGGTGCTGACCCGCTTTTCATTCCCAGACACCCTTATTACATGCTCCTCTGGCTACAAACAAATTCCTGCATACTTTAAAGCAATCTAGGGCTGATTTATTCAGTGCACCTGCACGAGACTTGAGGGAACACGCTGCACAGCCCAGTGCCTCCCAGGCGCTCACATTCCCTCTCAGACTTCTTGGTCATGACCCTGATCCTCCTCTCTCAGCTCTGCATTGCATATCTCAAATGCTTCCCAGGGAAACACGTCCAAAGGGTGCTGGCTGAGAGGTGGGGAGATGGGGGCAGGACGCCTGCGCTGGGGCTGGTGACGTCTGCTGCCGTCTTCATTGCCTGACCCCTTGGTGTGCTTCCCCGGCCATGGGAAGAGCCTCATGGCTTTCACAGCATGTCAGGAGATGGAAATTGTGATACATATTCAGAAAGAAGGCATGAAACTGGCAGCTCGGGAAAGAAGCAGGAGTACGGCAGGCACTATGGTTTTCTGAAATGGAAGCTGGTCTTTCCATGATACCTTCAAAGCAGAAGCGTCTGGAAATCTTACAGGTCCAGAATCTGGAGCTTTCTTTC
The DNA here is from genome assembly GCA_013390105.1 of Tichodroma muraria. NCBI lineage: Eukaryota > Metazoa > Chordata > Aves > Passeriformes > Sittidae > Tichodroma > Tichodroma muraria. The sequence goes on along the minus strand of WAAG01036975.1, from coordinate 21,679 downwards.
CTGCATTAGGACTTTTGTCTGGGTGAGTCAGAGAAGAATTCCTCTTGAGTTACACAGAAAACCAGATAAAATGAGAGGCCAAATGATCTCCCTGTACAGACAGCACCTCAGCTAATGCACACATGCACAAGGGCACTGCTCTGACAAAGGAAGCAAGAGGATCTGTCAGGACTCCCTTGGACAACCTAGATTAGTTTGAGGAGTAATCATATCAGTGTTTGCTCCACAAGGCTGTGTGTATTTCTGGCACTGTCCTCTTCTTCAACTCTTTAAACAAGGAAACATTTATTTCCTAAGATTACGGGGTCAAGTTTGGCCCCCTTCTGACACCTCAAATCCTCTCAATGTGCCTACTGCTGCTAAGCTAAATAGTGGCATGAGGTAATTTATTTGGGATCATGGTTAAAGTGTTAATGAGAATACCACATTTCTCTGAAGCTCTGCAAAACTGAGAGCAGCATTCTCAGCTGAGAGAAAGAAAACCACAAATTCTCAGCACATACTGGAGCCAAGAAGCATATGGAGCCATTTTAGTCCATGGTTGCATAGGTTCTTCTCAGGTTTCAGTGGAGTAAATCTGAAGGGCAGTTTGAATCCTAACATATGTGCAGGAAGTCCTGCATTCAGGATTACTATAAAAGTAGGTTAATTGGAGCCCTTCTCCAGTGAGGTGCTGAGAGTCCTCAGCTCTGCTTGGAGTTTAGAGCACCAGTATGTTTAGCACCTTGAAGGATTATGCTTCTAAATAAAACATCTGCTGATAGCACACTAGCACACTTGCTAGGAGGATTGATTTGACAAGGGTAGCAATGTATGGCCATTAAATTGTTTGCAGATTTGACCTATCTGTCCATAATAAGAAATAATATCTGAAGTGCCATAACTCTGTCAAACATTTCAAAGGAATACTTGTTTAAAGATTGAATGCATTATGTAATCTCATAATGTCAGATTAGGACATAAAACTATGGAACGTGACACAGAGCAGCATTACAAGACATACTATGTCAGAAACTGTATAAACAATTTCTTCTGGACTTCTCACATGTTATCAGTTTGAGAAGTGACTATGATGCATTTCAAATTTCTTCTGGCAGCTGGAAACAAAATGATGTGGCAAAAAAGTGACTGGAAATATCATCCAGGGGCTCTTGAAAAATAATTTTTCTATAGCAAAAAGACCTGCAGATTTTGTCTTGATATGAGAGAACCTATGGGTAGAATGTGAAGAGAAAGAAGAGCAGAACGATCAAAATCAAGGAGAAGTAACAGAGCTTAGTCTTGTGTGCCAGTAACTGAACCATAGCTCCCAGTTAACAGCCCCAAAACAATTAATAACAAACTAAATGTAAGAATATGTTACTTATAATCAGTACAAGGGCTTAAGAGTTATTGAACATTTATGCCTGTGATTTCATGAGCATCACTTTTCTCCATTTAGATTTATTTTTATTATGTAAAATTTTGCTATTTTTCTGGATATGAGACTACCTTAATGAGATAAATATCTTTCACTTTGAAAGATGTATTTGGTTTAAGTTTAAAGCACTTTGGAATTTGGGGAAATAGAAAAGGAAAATAAATTCCCACAAACTAAATCTAAAATTGAGACAGATATAAAAAAACAGAGCTTAGAGGAGAAAAAGAAATAAACCGACAATGAAATAAACAGTGATCATTTTTTATGAGAGTTATAATAAAGAAAAATTATTTTAACTTTCCTTAAGTGACAACTAGTAGAAAAATAGGTAGCAGTTAAAAAAGTAACACTGAGCATGCTAGGCTGGTGAACATCAGCAGGAGTTGCTTTTTCTGTGATNTATATACATATATATGTATATAAAAGTACATATGAATGTCATATGCAGCATTTTTGTGAATTAAAATTTAATCAAGCAGACGCATATGGTGGGCACCTTCAGCAACATCTGCCTGGGCCAGTGTGGAATAACAGAGCACACAAATCAGTGACTGAAAAAGTCATGATTTTCCCTCTCACAGCCCACCTCCACCAACATGCACCACTGAGAACAGAGGAGAGGTTACAATGAAGCTGTACCAGGGTGCAGACCAGCTGCCACTCAGCTCTTGTTCTCCCTCTGCAAAACAGTGGGTGGTGAAGGGACTAGAGCCCTCCAAAAGACTTCAGAAATGAAGAGTTCAGACCTGTCAAAGCAACACTAATGTGCCACCCCTTCTTGAAGGAAACTGGAGTACAGCAGGAGAGTGGCACCCAGATACTGCCTCTCTGGTCCTGCCATGATGCTGTGCCTTGGGGAAAGGGTGACAGAAGATGGATGCCAAGGTACGGCTCTGACGGGGACCAGCTGAGCAGACTCCGGGGTTTTGTCTTGCTCGCCTTGGCACAGCTAGTGCCAAGCTGGTCCTGCACCCCGGGAGCTGGAGTTTTAGTGAGAAACGTGCAAGTGCTGCTCTGCTTGGCACAGTGGATTTTGAATGAGTTTGCCTCCCTCTGTGAGACACGTGGACATCTGAAGCGTGGGCACACATCATACATGAGGACTGCAGGAGCTGTGAGCTCTCTGTACTTCTCTACTCTCAGCACGGGTCTCAGCCCCGGGCTGCCCTTGCCCCAGCAGGCTGTCCAGCTGTGCCCTGGATCTTTGCACAGGTGGCATCTTGCAGGATGGACTTCACTTCTGACAAGCTGCTGACAGCGTCGCTACAAGCCTGGGACCCGCATTTCTCTCAAGGGACAGGTGATGCCTTCCACCTCCCCCCGTCTGTGTCTCTTCATGCAGGAACTGGGCAGAGCAGGGCAGTTGGGAAGCTGGGACCAAGCTATGCTGAGGAGCCTTAGCCTTGGTAGCAGCCTGCGCAGGACACACCGCAAATGCCGGCGGTCAGTGATGAGTCCCCACGGATGGCTGCCTTCTGAAACCTGTCAGCCAGCACCTCCACGTTAGCAGATGCTGACTGGCAGTATTACATTGCATTACATGTAATAACACTTTGTCCACTCCTTTTTCTTGCTAATAACTAGCTGCTTCCTTACATCCCTTCTGGTCAGCCCTGCCTGTCAAATGACAAGTCTGTCAAAATATACATTATTCAAAAATGGACCTGTTGCCAGCTCTGTGAAGCTGGGGGATGGGTTCCTGTATCATATCACTCTTCCCTTCCATACATCTCAATTTCCTGCTTTCTGCATGATTAATGCACTTTTGCTTCCCTCTACATAATGTAGACAGCAAAGAATGAATTATGCTGCTTCATTACATTAACAGGTAACATGTCTTTCCATACCTATATACACTAATCACTGCTTTCTTGTGCCTTATGTTTGTAAATGAACTAGATTGAAAGAGTAAATACAGAATAATGGCATGTTATGTTACAGAATAATGGCTCCTGTAATGTAATAGAAATCAGAGAGGGGCAAGGAGGCATTTCTCTGACTACAGAGTTAGTTTAGTGAATTTTCATGTTTTTAAAGTCACCATTATCCTCTTAACACTGACAATCCACCTTTGATGTTGAGCTGCAGTAGTTTTTACTAAATTCAAGGAAAAGAAGATAGACTTTTGTTGCAGTTGGTAGGAAATGGACACAAGGAACTGAAAACTACTAATCTATACATTAGAAATGTAGACTACAAGATATTGTTCACATATGGTTAATCTCTGCCAAAACTTAGTACTAGGTAAATAAACCAATATTGGCACTCTCAGACCAACTCCAACATTGTACCTGTAAATAACAATATTATGCAGACTTGAACACATTAGCAGCTTGAAAACAGAGAGCAATAGCAGATGCTATGAAATACACAGAATCAATCCTGTTTGGACATTTATTGTATTAATACTACTTGCAATTTATTTAGCAGCAAAGTGCTTTTATTATTGACTACGGCCTATGTATGGATGAGAATATATGTGGGGGTGTTATACACTCAAACATGTGCATATTAGCTGTTCTGCCTGGCTTAAAAAATCCCTAAGAGGACACACTACCGTGTTTTAACAACACCCAGCAGCAGGATATGATATGCCATACAGGCACAACACAAGAGAATACTGATGCCACAGATCCAGTCATAATTTAGCTAGAGGGATAAAAGCATTATTAACCAAACACAATTTGATTAGAAGAATTAGCACTATCAGCTGATCCTTGAGAAATGCCATGGGGTCTTTAACCAGAAATAAGAAACCAGTTGTTGATAGTTGTTTGTCTTTTTTCCCTCCCTTACTTCACAGACCTTCCAGAAGGTTATGTAGAAAGAAAAATTAATTAAATAAAAATGGATAATGATAAAGAAGTCAAGAGAGCAATTTTAAAATCAATAGATTTCTTCAAGAGAAGCTCTCAAGGTAGTTGCAGAATATGGAACAGAAGCCTGACATACCAAGCACACACAATGTCAAAAACCAAAGGAAGATCCCAAAATACTTCCATGTTTATCAGAAAGGATGGCATGGCAAGATTTGTAATAACCCAAGGCCGGTCAAACCCAATCCTCTATTGCCTACCCTGACTCCTGGAGGACAGGTAATGAAGTTTCAGACACAAGACAACATCTTTAAGTAGACAATGTTAGTGTTTGAAGAACCCAGCACTTCAAGAGCCAGCCAAGAATGAACTTTTGTGGTAGCAAACGTCAGCAGAAACATCACCAACTTCTGCTCTAAGTACAAGACATAAATCTTCAATTTTCAAATAAACACATCATAGATATAACCCACCCAAACCCAACATTTAAACAATAAAACTCTGCCAAAGCAAATATTCCATTATGCATGCAATTTTCTCTCCAAGAAGAGGACTAAAGAAAGGACAGATCACATGTGAAATGTTAGTAATTAGTCATCAATGTTTGTTAGTTGTTTGATACACTTTTGGGTGGTTCTCAGTGTGGTAAGGACACTAAAAGAGCTTATATGGACTAGTGAAAAAATCAAGGAAAAAATAACTTCAACAAAAAAAAAGAATTTCATCTTAATGCTTGCTTACAAGCTGATGGGCAACTTTATGAAACCATCAGAGATCAAAATCACTTAAATCATCATAAAATGTAATGATGTCAAACTATTTCACTTGAAAAATAATTGGCAGAAAAGGATCTTAAAAAAATGAACAGTGAATTGATACACTTAGCTGTGTTTTAGTGCTGCTTCTAAATTTGAAAACTGTAAAACTCAGTCCAGAAAATATCTTGACTTCTTTTTCTGTGTCAGATTAAGGCAGAATTAAATGTGACTCAAGTAGTCAGGCAGAGTATTTAGGTAAAAAATTCTTAGCCATAGTCACTTTCCATTTCAAAACCATTTTTGTTTTACTGCAAATTCATGATTCTGAAAACATAGTCAGAAAGATGACTTTAAAGAAATTCCTTTTTGCTTTTTGGTGCAAAACATCTGTGTAGTGATATACCATGACAAGCATGAGTCGTGCAAACACAACTCAGAGCAACTGGCACTTCTGTCAGAACTGAAAGCCCTGATGTCACTTACTATTTGTGGTAAGCCCCAAATATTCCTCTTGCAACACAACATTTGTTGCCTACTTCCTATGGAATTTCTGAGCTGGAATCAGGTCCATCTATATTATGTTCCATTTCTTCCCCTAAACAAGGTTTTCTTTATTGGATTCTTCCGTATCAAATGCTTTCAAGTTCACATATGTATTTAAATATTTGGAAGTCCTACCTCTTCCCAAAACCAGATCTTGTTGACTTTTCTTTTAGCTAATACTATTTGCAGATTTCTCATCCATGCTCATGTTGATGAAACAAAGTCATGTTTTAATCTTCCCTTTAACCAATACAGTATCTTCCTTAATTTAGTCACAAAAAATTTGTAATGACTTTTCTTAAATCAAATTTTTATTTGTGTGTAAGGTGTACTTCTAGATCATTAACACTCAATCTTTAATGCAGCCACTATGCTTTTAGAAGTTGACAACTCCCCAATGTAATATGTTTTTCCATAGGTAGTGGCCAAATTCTGTAGACATGGATGCCTTTTTGGGGCTACCTAAAAACAGAGGCCAAATGGAATTAAGGGAATAAAAAGAAGTTACATTTATTGAAGGGCCTTGAGGTCCATTGTGGGCAGACAAAGACCCCCAGAAACGACACCCACAATGGACAACAGGTCACGGGTTTCCATACTTTTATAAGTTTGGTCCATTTGCATATTGGGGGTTAATCTTCCAATTACAGATTCAGGTAATGAAGTTATTTACCCCAAGTTTGCTCCCCCCACAACTTGCTTTTACATTTCTCAGGGTCTGAGACAGTGAGATGTCCTTGCTATCCAGTAGCTAACTCTCTGTATGGAATTTAGAGCTATACACTAAATAATTGCAAGATTACAAATATATGAAAGAAATAAAAGCTAAAATCCTAAGGCATCATCATCACAGCAAGAGCATCGGTGATACTGTATGTCCAGCTCTCCTGTGTTTCATTCTCTGGGATCTTAGGTGTGCTACTGCATAGGCATCAATAAGCTATTGATAATCTGGCAGCATCATTACTAGGAACAGACTTCAGGACTTCATTTCATGATACCAAATCTCCAAAAATATTTTCCATAAAATACTATTATTTCTGAAGTTAATTTTGTATAAAGCCCTCTCTTTTTTTAAGCTGCTGTCTGAATGCCAGATGTTTGTGATCTGGTCATGCCAGCAATGTCTGGGATCAGCAAAACTCTAGCAAAAACATACAGAACTTGAAAAAGCAAAAAAACCCGAAACCCAAAGACCAAATGAGT
>WAAG01036975.1:331-13548 GCA_013390105.1 Tichodroma muraria | reverse complement strand
ATTTTCCATAAAATACTATTATTTCTGAAGTTAATTTTGTATAAAGCCCTCTCTTTTTTTAAGCTGCTGTCTGAATGCCAGATGTTTGTGATCTGGTCATGCCAGCAATGTCTGGGATCAGCAAAACTCTAGCAAAAACATACAGAACTTGAAAAAGCAAAAAAACCCGAAACCCAAAGACCGAATNATTTTCCATAAAATACTATTATTTCTGAAGTTAATTTTGTATAAAGCCCTCTCTTTTTTTAAGCTGCTGTCTGAATGCCAGATGTTTGTGATCTGGTCATGCCAGCAATGTCTGGGATCAGCAAAACTCTAGCAAAAACATACAGAACTTGAAAAAGCAAAAAAACCCGAAACCCAAAGACCAAATGAGTGCTATATTTCAACATTTAAGTTTCAAAGTATGCATTGCAGATTGAAAGTAATATTCCCTCATCCTTTGCATATAGACCTGTGACTTGTATATAAGAAAACTGAAAACCCAACAAAAGGAAACAGAACAAATTAATAATCCTTTCCTTCAGCAAATTAAATTTCACTCTGCTGAATTAGTTGACTTTTAAAGTTTACCCCAGGGGAATCATGTAAGTTTGGAGGGTTTATCTCAAGAAAAAATTGTGAAAATGGGGATGAAGTATGCAAATGGGCTAGTGGAGTGGATGGGCCCAAACAGGTTTGTCTAGTTATTTTAAAGAAAGTTCTTTGGAAGGGGAGCTACCACCACCTCCACATAAGATTACATTTTGTCATGACTGATTATTTACTGAAAGGGACTTAGCAACAGCAAGAATGTGTGTGGCTAGAAGGAGGAAACATTCTTCACAACCCATTACAAAGAGCACCACACCGGCTTGGACAGGGAACCAAAAGAGAAGGCAATACAGAAAGATGCTGTTTTTTTCAAGGTAGTCCAAGTTAAGGTACAGTGAGAGCACTGCCCTGCTGACACAAGTGGTCTTCAGAGTGGACGATATTTCAAACCACCCCAGCCACATGAACTGAGATTACACAGATGTCTAAGAATGGTAGCTCAGCTCCAGAGCATCTTCTCTCTGGTACTTCAAACACACAGGGTTTCTGCCACAATGAACTCTTACAGCTGCAGAATAAGAAGAGGACTAGATCAAGTAGAAAAGTCAAATGATTGTGTTGCTACTTTAAAAATAATTCTTTTGGAGTCAGCATGGAGTGTTACCTCCCATGGCTAGGGATCATTTGCTCCTGCAGACTTACGGTCTATCGCCTCAACAGAAGGCATTCAGTGCCCTGTCATACAGACCCTCCTGGGACAAACACCTGCTTTTCCTTATTGTAGAGGTTTTACTAAGGTGATTATTGCTACACAAGTTTCTAAAATTTATGATATGGGCTACCTGTACAATGGTTGATGATTATGATTGAATGAGTAGACAGAGGTACATTAAAAAGACTCCCACAGCTTCTCAAATTAGGAAGGTATAGAGTTAGTCCCCAGTACGAGGAGCACTCGAAGACATCTCAATGCAGATGTGTAACTTTGCTAATCTGCCACAGGCAGATACTCACTAGTATGGTTCTTGTGACATGGTGATCTGACTAATATCTGAAGACACTTCACATGCTGGCTGCATTGATGGAGAGCAGGAAGTGTAACCTTTGACCAGAGAGTAATAACAGTGTGAGTTTTTCTGCAGACAAAACCTACAGGAATTAATGTCCAGTATCAGTCACAAAGTGCATTTAAGGCTCTCTATAAATCTAACTGAAGCATTTAATGAAATTATCATCTTCCTGTGTAATTTGAAACAGATGCAAGAGTTTTGCCAAAACAAAAAGGATGCTTAAACTCCCAGAGCACTAGGGCTAGAACCAAAAGAATGTATGACTCTGAAGGGTAGGGGGTTTTCACAGCCTCTGATCTGGTATCTCAAATTCATGTTTGAATACTTCATATTGGGACTTCAATGTCTGGAAGAGCCACCTCTGGATGGGTCTCCCAGCATCAACATGCTGCACAGAGGCCACTTACCTCCAATCATTTGGAAGTACTGAGGAGAGCAGGCTTCTGTTGTCTTTAAGAAAGAAACCACCATAGATTTTCCATTTTGTGTGTTGTTTTGTTTTCACACTCCCTAGATATATCACAGTTCACACATCAGAAGACTTTTCTGCCATATGAGAATTTCAGATTCAGTTTCTTCCAGCTCTTCCTCATCTGAATGATTAAGAAATCTCTCTGCTCCATTTCCCAACAGAGTCTGTCCAAGAAGCATCAGAGCAGGATTGCATCTGACTACTGTGGTATAGTCAATGGCTACTACTGCAAATTGGAGTGGCTGGTCTTTTTTTTCCACTATATATTCTGGTACCAGGCATATCTATGAAAACTATCTCATAAAAAAATCAACTTGCAGGCTCAAGTACATAAATATCTGTAAATAAGAGATGGACTAACAAATACATTATAAATTGTTTTCTATTTACTAATTAAGGATGGCTTATTCTACCAAAGTGTTTGGTGTCAGCTAGGTTGTTTCTTTATTTGAGGAAGATTATTTTAGCTTATTTTCTACCTAAATTTCATCATGATAATCAATTTTAATTTTGATTTTCTATTTAATTTGCTTTTATTGTGACTTTTTAAATCACCATATCTGAGCTCCCCGAAAGAGAAGCTTTCTTATGACCTTGCTGAAAATCTCCTTCTGATGTCAGAACCCATGTGTGAGCAGGTGTTACATGCTTTGGCAGTGACAGAATTATTCTTTCATAGTCTATAGAAGCTTTTAAGCTGCCTTCATCCCCATAGCATCTAAAGTCCATTGAGTAGCACATTAACTGACAAGACTAACATCCATCATCTCTCTCTGCCTCACTCTCCTCTCTTGAAGGAGTGTGCATGTAGGGTAGTGTATGGTTTCAGTGGGGTTTGCAAGAGTTTTTTTTTTAAATGCCCCTGCCTCTAGGTATGTACCTCGGAAAGATTCTCCCGTCACATGCAGCAGAGGCTGCAAAGAAGTTTCTAAAGGTCTTTCACTCCTGCCATTATTTACACCTGTGTCTCCAGCCAGTCTCTATCTTGTCCAGAAATGAAGTTTAGAATGACAAATGCTCTAGTACAAGTGTCAGAAAAGGGCCTGTTTATAGAGTATTATAGAGAGGGCCTGTTTTTAGAGTATTTTATACTGATGAATCTTCTGTATCTATAGTGGAAAGTGCTTTCCAAACTTAAGATTATTTTTATATGGTGTCCTAAGTATGCATAACACCTGTAGCTAGAACAACTACTCCTTACATATATAGCTACTGGTAAAAGTACATCCAGCTGAAGCTTCACCAGTGAGTAAAAGTTGTTATGAAAGACCATCTTTAACTTTCTGGCTTACTTGTGATTTTACTCATTTAGTTTGACATTCTAGGAACACCTTCAAGCTAAGGGGATGATAATACTGATGATAATGGAGCAGTCCAGTGCGAGGGTACTCAACCTTGGAGAGCTGCACAGTCACTCACATTAAGAGATGTCATGAAAACAAAATATAATTGCAGATGAATATCTTGGTAGTGTAATCGTGTTAACTTCAAAAGCCCTGTAGAGGTAGCACTCCCTTACCACACTTATAAGATGGATTAGGAAAGCTGTATTACTATCCATCCATGATATGATTATCCTGTGATTGTATCCCCTTATCTCACTCATGGTTTTAACTTCTAGGGCACTCCTCCTCAGTCTTGGCTCACTGCCTCTCTTCCTCGGGGAGAGGAGCTGCCAAGTCCTCAGGCACTCTGTAACCTTTGTGGCAAGATACAGCATTATATTAAACAGGAAACAGACCCACTTCAGTTTGCCATCAATATGCAATATAATGCCATCCAGATAATAAAATGCTCCTGGACCACAGGAGTTCTCCTCTAACCTAATATGGTCTGTGTTAATCACAGTCCAGTGAAATACCTACTCCTATGAGGTTTTTTTTACCAGTTGGGGTGCATTCATAAACCTTCAGTTCTTAAACTCTGGGGATTTCTTGAAGAATGCCGACAAATTTTGACATTATTTTGTAGCTCCATGAAAACAGGATTCAAGTATATAAGGCATAAAAACCATGAAAATGCGAAGAAACCCCAAAATATACTACTTTAAAGGAAATTTCATTATCTGGGAAGGGCTAGATTTGTGATTTTTGAACTCTTAGTTTTTATATTGCTGATGTTGCCAATTATGAACTAGTCTATGATGACAGAACTATAAGGAGAACTTGAACTCGAAATTGTCAAACATCCCAGCTCTCCCTGCTTTGTTTGGAGCAGGCCAGTTTTCCTCTTCTTATTTCACAAGAAATCCCCATTAATTATCCCCCTCACTTTTGCCACAAAGTCACTCATACCATTTCCTGTTGGATTTCACCCTCTGCCTCCCTGTGCAATTAGCAAAGGAGTTTTCATTCATTCTCCAATTTCTTCCCACTGTCGCTGTTCTTCTGCTCTCTGCCCACCTCTCTCAGCTCCTTCCCTTTCTTCTGCTGTCTGATTTTTCTCCATGTCCTCACTCTTGTTGTTAACCCTCCTCCCACGTCTTCTGTGCTCTCCCTCCCCTCCATTCTGTTTCCCTGTCACTCAGCAGCAGAAATCAAGCTAACATCCCTGTCCCTTGATGGTGTTTCAGAGCTCCGGAGCCAGAGCAGCTTTGTGGTGCCTCAAGCAGAGGCAGGGGCCAGGTGGGACAGGGGAGGGAGCAGGGAGGCAGCACAAAGGGCACAGCCAGGAGGCTGCACGCGAGCAGGGATGCTCGACATCCCAGCCCCACGAAACACGAGCTGCTGCCAGCTCTGGGGAGTGCACAATGCCCGATCCTTTTGTCCATGAACACAGCAGCTGACTCGCTACTTTACAAATACTGGGATGTCCTGAAGATGCAAGGAAAAATGCACACTACGCTTACAGTCTTGTAATTAGCATTTGGCACCAGGGAGCCCATTAAGAAAGTCATGACTTTCCTGTGGGCAAATACGTACTAAAAACACAACATAGCCGTTGAATACTACTGACCCAATAATCCAAAGAAAACAAAGAAGTGCTTTTAACATCCCAGGAGCTGTGATGTGGGAACTCCCAGTTACATTCCTGTGATCTGTGACTCTCAATCTGTTCACTCTGGCCACAGGTGCATTTCCAAAACTTTATCCTTCTTTTTTGTAAAGAGATCACATTATGGTGAACAGCCTTAGTATGCAGCAGCAAAAATACACATTCTTGAGAATATCTTGTATCCCACTGTGGGGAATGCTGACTGGATGTTTCACTGGAATGAAGACCCTGCACTGTAGCTCACCATTTCAAAAGCCACACACCCCACAGGCTGCTGGCAGTTTGTGCACTGACTCATCTCTATCGATCTCGATGTTTCAAGCCCACTCAGCATGATTCTGAGCTGTCATTCCCAATCACACAGTCTTCTCATCACCCCGGTCAAGTAACCTGCCTACTGACCCACCAGAGCAAAGACACAGCAGGAAAAGGGAAAATGAGTCAGAGAAAGTAACCAAATTTTACTTTTTTATCTTTATTCCACTAGATGTATATAAAACTGAAACAGCCTTAATTAAGGCTCTATTAAGAAACCTTTCTATAAAGGCTCCTCTCTGATAAAGAAGAGGAGAAATGCCTTCTGGCCAATATCAAATTAATCTGCAACTTTTGCTGTAACAGAAGTCACAGAGGATATTCCATGATAATCCTTGATATAGGGTGCTGGGAAACTGGCATTCAGTGAGTTATGACCTATATTCATTTTACATATAATTTTCTGTGGAATTCTCTGTTCTCATGTAATCTGCAGGGAATCCAACCAGGAAAAGCATCAGAATTGGTACTCATATAGGCCGATACCAGCAAACAACTTTAACTCCTCTCAAAGTAGCTTTGAGTTTCAAGGTTGCTTGACCAGTTTTTCTGGAGACCAGCACACAACCATTATGGCCAAGATCAACTCTTTGTGAGTAATCCTTCAGAACTGAACCCAGAATGAGCAAGGCAACCTGTTATGGTGCTTCTGGATCAGTGTGAAGAGGAAAATCTAAAGATCACTTTAGATAATTTCATGTGTTTCTGAAGAGGAAACTCCCCTACATGGAAAGTCTGTGTGAACCAGGGAAACTCAGAGGTCTTGCATTCTCGCCATCCTAGGTATTGTCAGTATAAGCAGGTCTTTTTTGCCTAGCTCAGGTCTTCTATATGACCTTCCTGTGTTTGGGTGAAAAAAAGGGCCTCAGTTGCATGGTAAGCCTTGCAGAAATATTATGCTCTGGATGGCTTTTTTAACATTCTACAAAGGTCTAGATGACACAAGGGGGCTAAAACTTCCCCTTTGTAAAAATCCAATAGACTGTTTATTTTTAGTATAAAATCCAGTAAGTTTTTAGGACATTTATCTTGCTACAGCCACATTACCAAAATGTTACTTTCTTTTTATTTTTTAATATATTTCCTATACAGATTACAAGGTTTATGTTAATGTTAAAAGGGAAAGAAAATTCCCTCACTGCCTTTGTGCATACAGGGGAATCTGGAACTGACAACGTGTTTTCTGTCACAGGGTTTTGTCTTTACCAAATCCTGTTACATCCAACTCCTAGGATATCTTAATACTTGGGAGAATTTCATACTCAGCAGCTTGATACATCTGATCATCTGTCTTCAGTTCAGTGCAAGAGATGACAGAGTTTCTCCAGTATCACTATGATAATACTCCTGCTTTGGCACAGATATTTGGATATTGACAGCATGTTGTTACCTCAAGATACAGAGGAGACTTGAGAGCTGAAAGCTATAACTTTTGAGAACATTAGAATGGTAATGTCTGAGTTTCAAAATCACATTTTTGAAGTGAGAAGACTCGTCCACAGACCACTAACCTACATTCTTAATACATTTCTTTCTCTTTCTTCATTGAAACCTACAGTTCTGGGGAGGTAAGCCACCTTCTGCAGACAAAAATGCAGCACTGCACTATCTGGAAATAACGTAGCCGCTAGTAAATAGCAAATGTGCAAGCGCTGTGATGTATCAACGCTGTAATGTCTCTACGGGGATATGGTACAAATGCACGAAGGAAGAGATGTGACACCATTTAAAGCTCATTCAAAATATCATGTCAACCTACAATACCCACACTTTATCAAATGGATATTTTAAGATCAAGTCCTGAATGCTGATTATGTTTGCAATGTTGATGAGATCGCTCTTACTGTGCAGTCCTGTTCAGCTTTGACTGGAAAAATGTTTTAGGGTGAGTTCATCCTCACTGTCTCTAGTGAAATTAACATTAAAGCTGGAGCCTATTCTTGGCCTATTTGTTTCGATTCTTGTTTTAAAAAACAGAGTGCATTTTAGAGATAGCCACTTCCTCTATAAGACATAGTCTGATAATGAAAACATCATTAATCTATAGTATGGAGACAGATATATCTGTGACAAAATGCCTTGTAAATGGCCCTAACAGAGTAATATTGACTGATTCTGTCAATACTTAGTAAGGAATTTGTTGCAATATTACAGAATCATAGAACAGTTCAAGTTGGAGGGGACCTCTGGGACATCATCTGATCCAGCCTCATACTTAAAACAAGTCCAACTAGATAGGTTTGCTCAGGGCCTTGTCTTGTCAAGCTTTGATCGTCTCCAAGAAAGGAGAATTTGCCTCTCTGGGCCCCTACTCCAGTGTTTAACCACCCTCACAGTGAATTCTTTTTTTTTTTTCACATCTAGTAAAATTCTCACAGGTCACAACTTGCATTTGTTGCCTTTTGGTCACATCACTGCGTGCCTCTGAGAAGAATCTGCCTTCTCCACAGCCTCTGATTGTTGTAGGCAGCAATAGCACTCCCTCTCCCTGCTCTTTTCTTAAGGCTAAAGAAGGCCACTTCCTTCAGCCTCTACTTGTGCCATGGATGCTCCAGAGGCCTCACTGGTGGGCTCTGCTGGACTCATCTCAGCATGCCAACATCCAGAAAACCCAAAACATGACACACCCACCCCGATGCAGTGGGAATAATCACTGCTCTCGTGCATGTGGCTAAAATCTTGCTTTGAAGGCAACCGTTCATTGTTGGCCTTATTTATCACAAAAACACATTGCTGTCTGCTTTTCAGCTTCTTGTCAGCTGGGAATCTTCAGGCCTTTCCTTTTCGTGACACTGCTCTCCCTGCCTGGCCTGTACTGTTGCATGGGACTATTTCATCCTTCTTGCAAGGAGGCTCTTGGCTACACTCAAACCAAGCTCCTGCTCTTGGCTACACTGAAACCCTGAGGTCCCTGCCAGCCCCTTACTTCAGCCTGCCAAGGTCCCTCAGGAGAGCATCCCTGTGCTCCAGCATAGGCACTGCTCCCCACAACTTGGTGCTGTGCACAAACTCGTGGATCACGCCCTCCCTGCCATTGTCCGGGCTGTTAGAGATGCTGAATCTCCTGGCAGCAGTGTCAACACCTGCTAGCTGGATTTTGCACCTCTGAACACAGCCCTTTGAGCCTGGAGGGCCAGCCAGTTTTCCTCCTGCCTTAACAGCCATTTATTCAGGGCAAAGCTACCATCTCCCCTAGAAGGATACTACAGGAGACTTTGACACAGGCCAAAGCCAAAGCAGACCACAACCACTGCTCTCACCACATTCACATAGTTATTTATCTTGCCACATCAGTCAGACTTCTGCAGATCAGAATGGCTGCTCTTGTGTTTCGAAGAGGTTGCCCTTGAAGATAAAATATTAATGCCAATTAAATATAAATGCATGTATTTTGAACACTGCTTAGGAGTGTACACTCAATTTATCATATTTAAATAGTTAAGAATTGGAAGACTTACTCTAAGGAAGGTTTTTCTTTGGTGTGCCTGGTGCTGTCTACTGGTTTCTCATTCAGAAAACAGAGAAACAGCACAAACAAAATCAATGCAAGCTTGTCACCAAAAACTGCAGATTCATACTGTCTCAGGCAAAGGCAGTTTCTTTTGGGGACGCTTTAGCAACATTGCAGGTGCTGACAGCCACCTGGAAAAGAGAATTATTGTATAAGCTTTGAGCAGTATGAATTGCAATAGGAATGAGTTGAAACAAGAATGAATTGCAAATCATCAGGTCTTCCCCACAAAAAGGAGACTACAGAGATAAGACTAGTTGAATGACAGGCACAGTACACTACATCCAAATGCAGTTGGAATGTACATTTTCTTCTTTTTAATCACTCATCTCTCAGGTCTGGCTTCTTATTTGTGTTGAGACTTCATAATTACAAAGCAGATATTGGCCTGAATGTAGGATTTTAGGGAATAATTTTTACAGAAAATTGATTATATGGCACTACAAAGAGACTCCCATGAAACAAAGATGTGTTTAGCAAGTGATTCATGATCAGCATGAAAATGCAGTTAATGCAATTGGGCTACTCCATGCCACCTAGGAAGCACCTGTTGCTTTATTAGAATATAAAGAAGAAGCTGTTATAAGAAGCACTTATGTTATAAGAAGCTTATGAAGAAGCACTTCACTTATAAGAAGCTGTTATTTCTGTTATGAACAACATTATTTTTGATGGTGACAAAAATCATAGATGGCTTGAAAAATCTCTACGTGAATTTTCCCACTATCTACACTCTGAACAAGTTGCCTTTCTGGCAGAACCATGACTGACAAGCTCCTGGCCACCTGAGCAGAGCTACTCTCCTGCTGCACATCCCTCTGACCCCTGGGTTAGAGTGGCAAAGCCAACGGGGCCTCTCTCTGTCTGAAAGCCAGACTTGCAGATCCTAAGAGAGTACAGATCCTTTGGAGCACTTCATCTATGTACTGTGAGAATAAATGAAAGATGAAACAGGCTACAGTAGCTCCAATTAGGAGAAGCAGCACATTTTGTGAGCTGGAACTACATTGCCATATAAACCATGCAAATTTTCAGGAGTATCCAAGACACGCTTTTCCAAATATTTGCAGATACACCAAAGGGGAGATTAAATGACATAGGGTGAAAGATGTAAAATTACTTCCCTCCTTTTTTTTTGCAAAAGAAAGGCTTAGAAGGAGCTGCAGCTGTGATTACATGTAGAATAAAATTCCAACAGTGTGGTAAATTATTAATTAATATTGATGCACTATCAATCAGCATAATGCATTTATGGAGAGCTCAAAGTTAGAGAGGCTAATTAGCAGTCTAGAGCGAAGGCCATTTGAGAAAGCACAGCAGAGACTTTTGCTCAGATTTGCAGTGGTGTTTATTTAGAGATCTTATGGGCACATTGAATCTGTACATTCAGAGGTTTCATAAGGATACTTGCTACTTCATAGAGAAAATGTAAACCTGACCAGACAGAAGTTTTTCCAGATCAGCTGTAATGGAAATGCCTACACTGAACAGGAAGAGGCGTTCACGCAGACCAATCCATCACATCACTTCCAGAATTGCTCATTTGAGGTAAGAAAAACTATAGTTAGGTTATTTAGCCAAGTAAATACTGAATTTCCATTTAACCCTCTAAAGCATGTTTCTCTGGGCAATATAACAATATACCTACTACAACAGTTAAGACTGTTAAAGGTTTTGGATATCATGTAAACAGGCCCCCATGTATACTTGTTTTCTCTTGACATAACATCTATTGTACAG
Source organism: Tichodroma muraria (assembly GCA_013390105.1). NCBI lineage: Eukaryota > Metazoa > Chordata > Aves > Passeriformes > Sittidae > Tichodroma > Tichodroma muraria. The sequence goes on along the minus strand of WAAG01036975.1, from coordinate 2,912 downwards.
CAACACAGATTAACTACAATGGTTTCAAGAGTTTTTCTACAGAATTTACAGCATTAGGATTCATCTGTGTGCTTATTGAAAGCTATAACTTTTGAGAATATCAGAATGGTAATGCCTGAGTTTCAAAATCACATTTTTGCAGTGAGAAGACTTGTCCACAGATGAAATTTTACTTATGATGACATTATTTCAAGCAGTAAATTCCCCATTTGCTTTTCTTGCTAAAAACAATGCCTGATGACAGCCACTTTACTGGAGTGATTTGATTCATATTGTTTTAAAGCCAGTTGTCAAAATCAACTCTCCTCCTTTTCTTTAACAATCCTGTAAGGGTTAATGCCTGCCTTATGCAGGTTCAGTCACATTTCCTATTTAATTTCAATGAGAAATGAAAAAAAAAAAAAAAAAGGTTGATTTGAAACTAATTCAGATTTCATTTTAAACTGCTTATCTCTGTTTGTCTTCTGATTAAACAATTTTTTTGGAACCAAAATGTCACGTTATCTTTATGACCACACGCTCCATCAAAGCAGTAAAAGCTTGAAGGTTTACTGCAAAAAGGGTTCCCCTTACTGGTGTCTCAGTGTACTACAGCACTCAGTTCTCCTTTATGGTTTTAGACCACTAAAATCATTTAACCAGAAGCAGCTGCTGGTTGTGTCTTGATCCGGGGACCCCTCAGGCAGTCTTTGTTCAGCGCCTATGCGCATGTTTAACAAACATATGCCAAATCATCAATAAATACTGGCTACCGGTTGCTGGATTTGCAAGTGTCTTTATGATATTTGATACTTTTCCATAGGAGGGACATTTTTGTGTTATGTGTGTCAGCAAACACTTTGTGCTAAGATCGCAATCAGTATTTACAGCTACAATACAGACACATTATAGTTATATGGGATGGCTGAAAGATTTTATTGGCGTTTACATAGAGTGGCTACAAAAATGACTGAGTGACAATTATTTAAGTCATCCCATAAGTGCTGCTGACGCCATTATCCCCTGACAGTCTGCACAGAGGATTCCAAAACCTCATGGCTGCAGAGAGAGGATGCTTACTAGAGCAGAGAAGGTCAACTTCAGCAATGCATTTTGACACTGTCACACAAAGAACCCCACAAGACAGAGCTCAGCAAATGGAGCTGTACAGCTAATCCTTGAAGGGAGGATCCATTGCTTAAAGCAGCTCTACCAAAAATGAGTGGAATAAGTTTTTAAGTCCTGAAAGCTCAGTATTTCCCATGGCTAGTCCCAGTCTACCTTGCCAGAATAAGGAATATCTTATTTCTGTCTTTATTTTAAAAAGGCCAGAAGAAACACACTTTTGCTTTCCATTTGGAACATTGGAAGAAATCTTCCTCCATTTCCCATGGCATGCAACTAGGCACTTGACACTGAAATTTCTTCTGCTGCTATGGGTACATCTATAATACACAGAGAGCACAAGGTGGGAATGTCTGTAGATGCTCCCCTTCACACTGAAGGCAAATTAGTAACTTTGATTGGGAAAGTTGAATAAATATGGCTGCTGCAGTCAGGTCAGGGACTTAGAAAAATCTCAGGTGCCCAGGCTAACCAGGCTCCTCAACTGGGTTGTTCTGCCTTCACAAGGTTAGGCTCACCTCTGGTAGTGACAGGGACTGTGCTGGAGTCTGAGATGAAGGCTGCACACTTCCCATCAGCACTGAGGGCAGAGCTACAGCCTCTCCACATACTCCCATGCATTGTTTGCACATGCCCCCAACCCTTATTCCCAGCTACACAGGCAGATGTACTTTCATGTCAGATGGCTGTCAGAAGGCTGGCTTGACAGAGAAGGCTCCTTCCCTGAAAAGTGCTCTCCAGTGGCTGGGGTACAAATAGCTCGATTTGTGGTCTCCTAAATGATTGCTGGATTGCAAAAAATAATTTAAAAAAATCCAGAACACAACCCCTTACTATCTCCTCCACATGGTTCATATACCTGTATGTGTCCCAATGCAAGCACAAGCCAGCTACCAAATGTTTTCCCAAAACAACCAGCTCCCAGTATATGAAGAAAAGAGTCCAGCAGAGCTGAACATGCTACAGCCCAAATCACCAGCATTACAGCTAAGCCTAGCTCTTGCTAAGCAGTGAGTGGCTCTTTCTATGCTGATTACAGCCCAGTGAGATTCTATCCGGATTACAGAGCCCCAATGAGGCCACAAGACTCGACGGAGCTCACAAAACCAAAGCACAACAACCTGATGCTTCCTTTTCAGTAGTTATTCCTGTTATCACTTTGTAAACCCGTATTTGCAGGCAAAGAGATGAAACTTCTAACACTTATTTAGAATCTCATATCCTCTACTCCAAGTATTAATTTAAAAGAGTATTGTCAGGAGTTCCCCATCTCAGCTCTCGAGAGAATGAAGCTTCACTGAAGTAATATTTACTTTAAGGTTGAAAAGTCTTAAATTATGGTTGGTAGAAAAACTTAAAATGTTACTGTGCCCTGGCTGGCTTTCAAAGGAAGGAAAATCTGTCCTACAAGTGGCCAAGAGTCTGAAGCATCTGTCTGGCCAGGATGTACATCGTAACTAATTTAGGCATCTGCTTT
>WAAG01036972.1:161121-178979 GCA_013390105.1 Tichodroma muraria | reverse complement strand
TTACAGGCAGTTTTTAATTGGTAGGTGGTTTATTAATATAAAAGGCTTCAAATGTCTAGAGTTCCACCTGACTAAAATCATGTTTCAAGTTGAGTTGCACAGAAATGCAGTCCTCACCTATTTCAGCACCGTGATAAGGTAGGAGATGTTGTCATCACATGTTTAGAGCAGGTTTCTCAAAGTCACCAAATTTCTATGTGACTCTGGCAAGGGACTGAACGCTTTGTTGTCTCACTTCCCCCGTTGCTCAGTTTAAGAAGCAACACACATAAAAGGCCATGAGGTCCTTAGGGAAAAGGATCACATCCTTGATTGAAAAAACACCCAGACCTAGCTAGCATCTTATTTGTGTGGTGTCTTCCTCCAAATCAGAGCCAATGAAGACATTTTTACTGCGTGATTGTGTTATTGCCACTATGATTTAAGCATTTTTCCCTGTGTTTTATGTAGGAAAGAGTCAACATTGCTTATCTAGAAGGAATCTTTGCAAACTGCGTGATAAGCGAATGTGTGTGTTAAGGGTGCTCGTGCTGATTTGGAATTTCAGAAGCCTATGATGAGATTTCTTACAAAAAGCTCTTATGGAAATGAAGCTATCAGATGATAAGAGACAATGTCTTCTTGTTCATTAATAGCTTTTTAAGCAAAACACAGCAGGACCTGCTGTCAGTGGAGCTCCCCAGGAACCCATCTGCTGTCTCTAATTTTTTTCATGGATTAAAAAAAACAAAAAAAAACTCAACCCAAAACTTGGAGGAATCAGGGAGACCTGAGGTTGACTTCAACTCTTCCTTCTACCCTCACTCTTGCTTTGAGCAGTTTAGTTTCCAAGGGGGTTGATGGGGCACTCATAACTATTCTCAGTGGAGATACGGGAACCCTTATTAGACAAAATTAATTATTTCTGCTGAACTGTAGTAGTGCACATCTGGTTTGCTGATGAATGTGGTGCAGGAGCATGAAAACCTGTTTCCTTGTGGATTATTTTGTTGAGTATTTTTACCACGGATCAGGGGCAAATACTAAAATTAAACATAGAGGAATTTCGATCCATTATTACACAAATTTGGCAATTGCCAGCACTTGAAAAGAGGGTAAATGAAGATTGCTGCCTCCCTGCTCTGAGCTGGGAGAATGAAGCACTGGGGAAACTGCAGAGCTGCCCTCTACCTGTGCTTCAAATGGAAGACAGATTGTATTTTCCCCAGTCCCATCAGGTTCTGTGCACAAAGCCCATTTGCCAAGACTTTGTGCACTATGGATGTGTGAGAGACAGATTAATTTCACAGTATAAGCAGAGATTAACTGCAAATAAAATTGCAACTTGCAGCGACCAGCTCCCTGCTCTCTGTAATGGAGTTTCAGGGTATCAGGCCACAGGAACCAGGCTCTGCTGTTTATCTTCCAGCAGTGGCTGATGCTGCCTGAATGTTCAATGGGTTTCCTTTAAATCCTCTTTCTTGTTTGCTTGTGGAAAGTTTAGAGCTGCAGGCAGTGGTGGTGGTGTCTGGGGAGTGCAGTTAATTGGACTTCACTTCTACCTGTTTAGAGAAGTAGATGGAAGAGATGCTTTGGGGATTCCCCAGTAGCTCACTGGGACCTAGAGGAGGTGGTAAAAAATAAATAACAAAGATGACACAGTGAATATTCTAGTCTTTCATCGAGGTTCTTAAGTTAAATTTGGCAGAGAGTCAAGCAGCTGTTTCACAGATGGAGGAGCTGAGCCTCAGGTTTCATAAGTTATTTGCCCAAGGTTACAGAAGAAGTAGCAAAGCCAGAACCAGCATCTCTGTTTCCTGCCTTCCCTTCTCCCCCCAACACTAGATTAATTTGTCTGCGAAAAATGAATAGTGCTGCACACAACTGAGAAATAAGGTTATTTTCTTTATTATTGCCAGTCTTTTAGGCCACTCTCACCTCTCGAGGAGCAGGGTCGGGCCGATACTGCTTGGAAAGGTAGAGTGCAAAAGGTCTTTAAAGTGTTTTCTTCTCTTCATAATTTTTTTACCAGAAGTTGTTTAGAGAAGAAAAAAAGAAAAATTCCTTTGGTGTGTTGTGTGGAGAGGAAAGATTGTGGGGTGGGTAGAAGAGGAAGAGAAGAAAAGCTGGGTTTAACTGGGTTTAACCGTTTTTACAGCCAAACAGGTAGTAAAATTAGAAGAGAACGTGTGTACAACTTGGAAGACAAATCTCTCTGGGAAGATCACTAAAGCCCAAATGAATGCTGCTGACAGGCATCAGAGTGCTCAGATAAGATCCTATTATTCAAACTCATAACTTTGAGTGGAGGAACATACCCGTAACTGAAAAGTAGAGAAATAGAGATGGTAATGTTCAGTTTGTCAGCTGAGTTGGTGATAGGAAGGTGTATCTCACAGTGATTATAGGATTAGAAGGTTTGCCAATACTGTTAGTAGAATGGGATTTATGGAATGACACCAGTGTTAAAGGCTTGAGTGTTCTGAATGCAGGATTTCATTATTTCCTCAGTGCCTATCAAGTCTAATGTGTGGGAAAATGGAGTTGCTATTATTTAAACTTGAAATAATTTCCAGGCTTCTCAGCATCAGGAGAACTATTCCATTTTGCATCATCTGTTTCTTCATTACTCAGTGATAATTTGTATTTGCCCAGGAGGATTTTCAAGAGATGAATAACACTCTCACCGAGAATTGTGAACATTGAAATTTAAGCTAATTCTGTATATGGGCTGTTGTATGAAATTTAAATTATGCCTATTGCAAGCTCCTACACCACGTCTATTCTCTATCAGACAATGCACTTGTACATAGTGGCTTTCTTTCTGAGATGATTATCTGCATTATGAGTACATTTTATTTTATCAGCAGAACAAAAGTATCAGTGGTGATTGAAGTAAATGATACGTATTTATAAAAGTAACAACAGCAATTGGATGTTTTTTTCAGTCATTTCCATACATTGTTTGTACATTCTTTCCAGAGTTAATACAGCTTTTGTCTGTATAAAGAAAATAAGTACACTGAGAGAAGATGTGAATGGAAGCATAACACAGTAGTATTTAACTTTGGGAGTTTTAAAATGATAATGATGATTATATAGATCTTCCCATGGCACTTTAGCTCTCAGAACATCAAGTGACTGCCAGCATTGCAGTGAAATTCATTGTCTGCAGATGCTCAATTCATCAGTGACATCCCATCCTCCATGCTTCGGTGACGCTTCTTCTCCATTTGGGCAAATTTCACTCACTCATGAATTTAAGTTTGTGGTCTCTTACCTTATTACAAGAGATTGTGTAGGTCTGAGGTTTTAAGTGAAAAGTGTTCAAAAACACCCCAAGTGCTGGGCCCAGTTCTGGGCCCACTGTTCAGGAAGGACATTGAGGGGCTGGAGCGTTTCCAGGGAAAGGAACAGAAGGGTCTGGAGTGTAAATTCTGTGAGGAGCAGCTGAGGAAGCTGGGAGGGGCTCAGCATGGAGGAAAGGAGGGTCAAGGGGACCTCCTGGCTCTGCACAATTCCCTGACAGAAGGTTGTAGGGAGATGAGGGTCGGGCTCTGCTCCCAGGAGCAATGGGCAGGATGAGAGGAGATGGTGTTAAGCTGTGCAAGGGGAGGGTCAGGTTGGGCAATAGGAAGCATTTCTTCACAGAAAGGGTTGTCAGGTATTGGAAGGAGGTGCCCAGGAAGGTGATGATCTTGGAGGACTTCTCCAGTCTTAATTACTCAGTGATTATCTAATCACATAATAAAATACCTGCCTTGCTTCTGATCTCTGCACAGAACCCCCAGCATTTGATCCAGTAGGGATTTCTGGGATTTAAAGGAAAAACACTGTCTGATATGAGCAGTGGGATGAGAACAGCTGTCTAAGACTGTTCTATGCCCCTGACGTCTCTAGAGGAAAAGAGAATCCTACACTATTTGTGTGTAATAAATTTACAGCCACTTCATCCCAGCTGACGGGGACATGACAGCAACAAAAATATGTGTGAAATAACTGTGTCAGGGTTTGTGGAACATGCACATGAAAGAAAACAGGAATAAATGGGACTGTAAGTTTTATCTAGGCTAGGAATTTTATTTCTCTTTATGCCTGCTTTTTTCAAATTGCAGGTGAAGCTTGAGACTGAATAAAAATAATAATAATTTAAAGCTGTCCTATTGTTGGCAATATGTTGTTTGTACATCGGCTCAAACTAAGCTGCTAAATTGGGACTCAAGTACAGCCATGTGAGCACTTCATTTTTCATGTGTAATTTGCTATTTCCTTTGTATTTCAGCTATCTTAGCTACAGAAATACAGAGCAATCTTATTTGGGATGGAGCAGTCCTACAGACTGGCTGTATTGCCACACTACTGCTCTTTAAGGAACATGATTCTGGCTTTCAACGTGAAATTGCTCCAAATCTTATTTTGCAGTAGTGTGAAATATGATTGGGTGAAGAAAGTAATTTGATAACATGCTTTCTCGACATTCCCCCTTAGTCTTTGCTGGTTTTATTCCCTCGTGTCCTGCAGTGTGTTACTACCATTGATAATGCGAGATGCAGCCTCCATTTATCTAAAGCAGCTCGGAAAAAAAATACAAATAATTGGCGTAGAAAGACGGGGAAGCGGGGACATGACCTAAAACGTGCTCTGCGAAGACTAACAGCGATTTATTTGTGCTTGAACAGGTGTTCCCATCCCCACCCTGGTGTGGTACAAGGACTCGGTGCCCCTCAGCAGGCTGGAGAACCCCCGGTACAAGGTGCTGCTGAGCGGGGGGCTGCGCATCCACGCGCTGCGGCCGCAGGACGCCGGCATCTTCCAGTGCTTCGCCAGCAACCAGGCTGGGGAGATCCACACCTACACCTACCTGGATGTCACCAGTGAGTGAGGAGTGCTGGCACGGGGTGCAGGAGGTGTCATCCCTGTAGGTGGCCCCACACCCGTCACGTGTCTCCGAGCTGCTTCAGTTCAGCCCGCAGAGCCCCGGTTTCTTGTGAAGGGTAGCTGCCCCGGCTGTAAGGGACCCCAAAACGCCCACGTGGCCTCAGCACAACCTGCTGAATCAGGTGGAAAAGCTCTCTGTGACATCAGGAGAGATTGGCTTGAGGTGATCTCCTCTATTTCACACGGCAAAAAGATATCTTAGTGAAAAGAAAAAAGAATTAATTACGAAATACTTTTGTCTTTCCTTCATATTTCCACTTTAATGTAATTCCATTCTAAACTTGAGTTACTGCTTCATGGTTGTGCATGCTATCATTTTATTTGCCTTTGTCTGCAACTGCATTTGGTCAGGGAAAAGAAAGAAAGTTCAAGTTAAATGTCTTTTTTGGCCAAAAAGTCAGATTAAATGGTTTTGTTAATGAAGTGCATGCTTCTCTATGGAAGAATTACAAATCCTAATAGTCTCTTTTAACAGTGATTATTAACAGTCACTTCTGTAATATTAAACATCCCTCCAGGAAGCTGATTTTTAGCCCAAGAGCACTTTGCACATACTGACCAGAATTCCTACTGGCCTCAGAAAATAAATCAGCCCCAGTTCAATATAGATCTAGGAAACTGCAGGAAAAAAAGCTGCAATAAAATGCAACTGGGGGAAAATAAGAGAGGAAGAAACTTAGAAAATGTCTTGGATAAGGCTCAGGTTCTAAATTCTTTTGGCTGACATTTAAGTTTCAAAGTTAATGCCTTTCTCAAGTTGCTTTTCATCTTAAAGAACTCTGTTATGAAGATGAAGGAAAATAGTTTTGTTTATCTAGATTTCTCAAGTTCCCCCCAAACACTCATTTTGAGCTTTATCTTCCTTTTTCTTTAACCTGTCTTACTTGTTCAGGTACAAGCACTGATAGATTTTTATTTTCTGTGTAGGTAATAAACAGGATTAGGCAATTCCTGGGAGATGAATAAGGAAAGGTTACAGTCACTGCTGAAAGGTTTTCATGTCTTATTGTCACGTCCTTCTCCACGATCAGCTCTATAAAAGTGGATGTAAAGTAGTCCATGGTAATAGTTAATAGGTAACAGTTAAAGGACCTTTCTGAGAGGTGAGGCATTGAGTTTGTTTGAATTTTTTATTCTAGACATCAAGCCAGCCTTTATCCAGCCCCCGGAGGACACCACAGTCACTGAGGGGATGACTGCAGTGCTGGCCTGTGAAGTTTCAGGGGCTCCACGACCTGCCATCTCCTGGAAGAAAGGTAGCCAGTTATTAACTTGTAGAATAGCTGTAATCCCCTTTTTCCTGCCCATCCCTGTTACTGAGATCCTGTAGATCCATTCAGTGCCTCCTTCCCCTGGCCCCGTGAGCAGCGGGTTTGCTGCGGGGCCATCGTGAGCTGGCGGCCTGGGCGGGATGTAACATTTGGGAAGAGCTGGAATTGCAGTCCCTGATCCCAGAGCCTACGTGGCACTAACCATGCTGCTTCCCCCCGTGTGTTCCAGGAGAGCAGATCTTAGCCAGTGGCTCGGTGCAGATTCCTCGCTTCGTTCTCCTCGAGTCTGGAGGGCTCCAGATAACGCCCGTGTTCCTGCAGGATGCTGGCAATTACACTTGCTGTGCAGCCAACTCTGAAGGAGCTCTGAATGCTTTTGTGATGCTGACAGTGTGGAGTAAGGATAATGCTTTGTTTAAAGTCTAACTTTAATCAAGTATTAATCAGTTTTTGTTGTACGCTCAGGAAATTTTCATAAGTAATTATGCTTTTCTTGTTAATAGAGTTACTTGTATGATTTAATAGGAATAACGTGTCTATTTTAGGAAGCCTATCACAAATACCCTTTTTGTTTGGAGAATTATGCATATAAATCTCTATTTTGTGAAAGGAAGTGCATTTAAATAGAGCTTCAATCACAATTACAGTTTTACTCAGGTTTTGCTTTGGCGTCTCGCATTGCAAGTCCGAGCTTTTAACTTGTAGATTTGGCTGTTTGCAGGTGGTTTCTGCCTCCAGGAGTCTGCAGGCAGCACAGACCAGTCCGTGCTGGTACTGAGGCTGTGGCCACAGTCACAACAGATAAGATTTTCCTCGCACTTTTGTGTTTTTTGTGGCTCTGGGTGCTCTTGGAAGCCAAATCAAAGTGCAGCAGATTTCAGCTAATCCCTCACACTGCATACTGGTGTGGGACAGGGCATCCTATGAAATGGTTTTGTCATTCACTGTTTTCCTGTGATCTCTATATTTTTTATTTCTTCTCTTGGGGAAGTGAGTCTGATCCAAGAAGTTCACCTGTGGTACTCCTAAGTGAGTTCAACTGAAGTGTAACATGTTTTTTATTACTCAAGGTACAAAATAATGATCCCTGAGGAGGGACTAAGAGCAACTGAAAATAATGAAGATGATGAGGATTAATACAGAAGTGTTTGTGGCCTTCTCTCTACACTTGAAGCACTGATTGTGCTGCTGATGTGTCGTGCATATTTGGCATTTATTAATCCCCAAACTCTGCAAGCTAAGTCAGCCACATTTTTCCTTCTGAACTTGGGGACACCTGAAAACATTCCTGGCAGTAACTGTAATGTATTTGTGTCATGCGGCCATCATGTTTATGTCTTATTGACAACATAGCCTTGGTAGAAATATCAGGATGGTATAAATTGAATGATATCCAGGTGTATGGATCAAGTAAAGGAGATCCTTCCTACTAATTCTCAAAGCTATGGTTCTTACAGGCATTAAAGATAGTTCCTGTTGCATGAGGAGTTCCCACTGCATGAGCGGAAGAAAAGTGAATATAACCTAACATTTATGTTGTAACAGCACTATTATAAAGCCAGAAGTCTTACATAGGTGCATCAGGAGTAATGCTAGAAATTCCATGCTATTTGGAGTCAGCTTTTGATTTTGCTGATGGTCCCTTCTTGTGCATGTACGAGGTTTCACAGTTGATGCTGATTATCTCTGTAGGGATTTGGGACTTATTAACATTATCCACATATCTTCCATGCTCATCCTGGTTGTCTCCCTGCCTCCGCTGATGCTCTCTGCTGCTGCTCCTGTGTGTGACACATAATGGGGATCTTTCACACCGGATCTGGTTGCTGTAGTTACAGCAATTATTGTGTTCTGAGCCTCCAGGAGGGGCTTGAGTAAGGATGTTCTGAAACATTTGAGTAAACAATATATCTTTCTTACACGGAAGATTTTTCTTCCAGGAGCTCCTCCACTGTCCTGAAGTTGATGAAGTTGTAGGGTGCTGTTTGAGTTCACCTCTTTCTTAGTATTTTTCAAGTGTGGTTTTTTTTGCACAGCTCTTCCTTGGCCTTGTTTGTGGTTTTTTTGCTGCTCCAAACAGCATGGCTCATTTCCCGACTCAGTGTTTGCTTCCACACGCTCGTTGAGACTTTAGGGAGTTGCCACAGACACTTGCACAAACCAAGGGAGAGTTCAGAGAGCTTTACCTTCCTTCTCCTCCGGGCTCAGCTCGTGCCCTCTGCTGCTGTGCCTCTCAGCGTGTCACCTGTGTCACCGTGTACAGGGAGGGGAGCCTTCCCAGCAGAGCCTTGAGGAGCAGCGTCCCGCTTGCTCTGAGTGACAAAGGCTCGGTGGCTGCCCCCTGAGTGAATAGCGAGGCAAAAGGCTCGAATTTCACCTGGGCTGTGCCTTGTGCTCCTTTCAGATCGCACTGCCATTGTCCGCCCTCCCGAGGACAGCACGGTGATCAAAGGAACCACAGCCACCCTGCGCTGCGAGGCCACTCACGACCCCAGAATTTCAATCAGGTTGGTGGTGTCACTTCTCGTTTGTGTGGTTTATCCCAGCTTAATTTTATAAGCTGTATGAATTGCATTAGGTGAAAAGTTTCGGGACCCCACATTTTCACACCAAACCCCTGATTACTGCATTATAAGGTTGTACACTGTATCATTAATCATATAAATCCCATCTTCCATTTCAGCCTTATGTATTATTTACAATGAGCTATGTTCCACTTCATGACTTCAATATAGCCTTCCATGATTTTACTGTCAAGGTTAATACACTATCAATAAAACCAACTTGTCAGAGACTGATACTTAATGAGAGTAAAAGCCGAAGAGAAGGAATAGGATTTCAGAAGTGTTTACTCTGGGGTGCATGAAAGCCACACCAGAGATGCCCATGTTTTTGGAAACAACTCAATAACTTGGGCTTATAGTCTGTTCTGTGTAAAAGAAACCGGAATTTGTCTGGACTATTAAAATTTGAATTAGAGCATTTAGAGGAAGCTCAAAACTTGAAAATAAACTTGCTATGAAAATTAATGTAGTCTGAAAGAAACATAAATGAAATAAAATGCAAGGAAGAGCTTGGCGAGTGCTTGAAGGGTGAACTGCAGAAAGAACTTTGGAAAGAGTAATACAGGTATAAAAATTTCCATTAGAGGTGGGAAATTGTGAGTCTGTGGGCTCTCCACACCACTGTGATATGTTGGGAGGTATGTTTTTGATATGTGAGCTCTAACAAACCTTCAACAAGTTTCTGATCCTGGCAGTCCAATGTTACAGAGCCTTGGCAGAGCTGGCCAACACCGACCATTAACTGCAGAGTTAATGTTCTGGTGGGGGTGAACTTAAGAACTTGGACATTTATGAGTACTCTATCTTTTCCTTGTAAAATACATAATATCTCGGGTGGAATTGCATTTTTCATTCTGATTGCTTGATCTAAAACTTAAATTTGTAAAAGGCACTGCTCTTGAAAGTAGCTGCGGGGGCCTGTCATTTTTAACACGTGATGACAGGAGCTGATCCCTTCCAGCAGAGTTAAAATTAATCTAATCTGGTGTTCTTACGAGTAATCAATAACTGAAACGTTGTAATACTCAGGTACCTTTGGAAGAAGGACGGTGTTGTAATGAATCCATCCAGCAGTTCCAGGCTGACAGTAGAGAAGGACGGGACCCTCCTCATCAGCCAGACGTGGTCGGGTGACATCGGGGATTACACCTGTGAGGTCATTTCTTCCGGAGGGAACGACTCCAGGACGGCTCGGCTGGAAGTGATGTGAGTACTCCAACTTAAATGTTCCCTACACTGGGTTTCAGACACCCTCAGGGATTTTTCTGGCATTTAATTCTAGGTGTTGTGGAGAATCAGTGGCTCTGATTTTTTTTGGGGGGTGGTTTTAAGGGAAGTTAAGGCTGGTTCATTGCCAATGAGGTTGCTTTGAAATGCTCTGATCTCATGGCTGAGCCTGCTCTGAGCAGGAGTTTGGACCAGACCTCCTAAGGTGCCTTTAAACCTGGATCCTTCTATCACCCCATGCTGAAGGGCTTTCCCAATAAAGCCCAGGTGCTGTGCTGTGATGCCAAAGTTTGAAAACAAGAAAATGTTTTCTTCCTTTTAGTATTTTTTCCTCTGATAAACATTTATCAGAATAGCAGGTCCCTGGATGGGCATTGCTTACTCTTGCATTCTCTTTATACACCATTTTTCAGGAAAAAAATTATTCTTATATATGACTTTCTTTATTCTTATGGATCTTCAAAAATAAAAACAAGAAAATGTTTTAAGTGCCATTCAGTTCTGGAAAAGGATTATAAAAATGTCATTACATGGTTCCATATTTTCTATTTCTGTCATTCCACTGGGGTGAAGTGCACTTCCATTTTATTTTTATCACTAAAAGCAACAGCTGTGGGTTTGCTACATGTGTGGAACAGATCAAATGAATAAAAAAAAAAAAAAAAAAAGGTAATGTTTTATGTAGAGTTATTTATTTATTTATTCCTCGGGTAGTGCCGCACGCTTTAATTTAACTAAAATTGCATCTGTTTCTGCTGGTCATGCCTGATGTCTCTGAGAAGATGGCAATTGTGTGGTTGGCAGTGTAATGAGTTCACCTCTGAGATTTGCTGTGCAGAGGGCTGTTTGATACAGCATCATTCTGACAGTGCCAAGGCTCCATCAGATGCCCATTTTCCGAGAGCGGTCATACATTCTTTTTCTAATTAAGCACTCCTCAGCTCTCCTCCCGGAGTGCATTTTACTGCTGGTTGGAATCCAAGAGCAGAAGACAATTCAGAATATACTGCTGCTACATAACCACACTCGCTGTTCTCTGAGGCAGTTTTTGAATGGAGGGCAGAAAATCACAGAGTAAAGACTGAAAAGAATGTTAAAGCTTGCACTTTGAAACAAAGCTGTAAATACGTGCTAAACGCTTCAGCAGCAGGACGGCTTCCTAATGCTGAATAGCAAAAGCTGCCCTGTGCAGCCCAGTACAGCACAGGGAATTGGATTTACTTGCAGTTATCACCACTGAGGAGTTTCTTCTATAGTCCACAAAATCTGGGCTAGGAGCTGGTTGGGAGAGGCTCATCCTGTGTGCACTGCTGGGGCACCCCAGCTGTTCCAGCTGTGTTGGCTGGTTCTCCATGCACTGGGGCTGCCTCTTAATCCTGCATCTCTGCTTCCTTTGATGTTCTGTTGCTGATAGCCCATCTCCTGTTTTTCCTGGAGGAATTAAAGGAATCTATCAGACCCGCTCTTTAAGAGGAGTCGAGTAACAGATAAGTCACTCAATAATACCTTGAATTGTGACATTTCATTTCAAAGCAGGGCTGCACATAGTGCAATACTGCCAGAAAACATTGCATTTCCTTGCAGCTTTCATCATTATCGTTTGGCTCAGCAGCACAGATCTGCGAGGGAGAGAGATACACGATACAACAGGAGTGAAATGAAGAAGAAAATACGTGGAAAGGGAACATCTGAAGTAAAGCTTAAATTAAATTCCAGCTTGTATAAGAATGGCAGATCTATAACATTCCCTGTTCTCCTGGATAATTCCCTCATGCAGAGCATTAACAAACAGGGCATGCACGTTCCCATCGATGAGCACTTACACTTCAGTGCCTTGAGTAGCACTAATGTCAGACAAATGTTCAAAGGAGGCCTCTCAACCAGCTACAGACTGGGGCAGTCACCAATGGATAATACTGTGTCCCACATAACCTTGCCTGGCAACTCCAAATCTCTCCCCACCTTCCCCCCTCCAGGAACCAGCATGTTCCCCCTCTGCGTCTGTCAAGAGGAATTTCCAAAGGCACAAATAAGTTTGTTACTGATTTCTGTTCAAACTGATTCAATTGAAAACCATCGACCCTCAGGTGATTTAATCTCCGAGTGGTCCGGTTTCAAATCTCTGAAAAGAAGGAGAGAAAACTCTTCCTTTGCCTCCCCTTGCGGGAAGTCAGGCCTGTGGAGAAAGGTGGCGTTCCCTGCTAGGAAAACCTGCACTCATAGCATGGCACAGATACATTGGTGCTGCAGGCAGGATGGATCATCTTCCTCAGCGTGAAAGAAGAAATAAAATATTTGCAAAGGAAAGCCAGAAAACTAATGAAGAACTTGCTAAAGTGCAGCCAAAGGTTACCTTGCTCATCAATTTTGCACTGATGGTACTTGGGCACAGAAACTAATTGCTAGTCAAGATACTCTATTCATTCATTTGTCTTCCCTCTAAATGTGTTTATTCTCCATGTACATCACTTGATTTGATTTGCATGAGGTAAAACATTTGCGAGTGATGTTTCTATTCTGCAAGAGATAGATTTTAATTTTACACTGACTTTGTTTTCCTCCTAGTAGAGTTTCTCAACTGCATATCAGAAACATTTGGTGATGAGCCCCTCGCTTCTCTCATATCCCTGCAAGTCACAGGGTTTGATCCTGAAAGTAATTGCATGTTATGAAACATCCCAGCTTCATTTAGCTTACTTTTATAACTTTTCCTGTAAACACCACCCTGAAATACATACAGAGGAAAAAAAGCCTTGTTCCTAAAGCTGCATAAGCTGAGTTATCACCTTGTATCACTCACCTGATGGGAAACTGTGCTGATTCCAGCTCAGAGTATCCTGAGGATTCTCAGTATGTATAAAATATGCAGAATTACCACTATCTGTGCCTGATGAGACCCACTGCTCAATATCAGCCTGTCTGCAGCCTATGTTAGAGGATCTCTTTGTTGTATGAATGTGGCTGCAAAGTATGGTAATGCTGCATTGTTGGAAAATCAAAGCCCTGTACAAGCCTCTGTTATGTCACAACATACAGTAAAATCTTTTAGGCTCTTTTTCTATGCAAAAATATGGGAAGGACAATGTAATACAAAAATAGGCAATTTATTCCTGGCAGCGAGTTCATCTTCTTTCAGTTCCCTTTCATCAGAAAAAGAGCTATTATTGTTCTGCCTTCTTCAAAAGCAGGAGAGGGGAGCTAACCACTTATAATAAACCCCAGTGGGTTGCCAGGAATACACAGTATTGCCTTTGTCAGCCATCTATCCATGAATTTGGATACCCTTTTTACTGGAATATTTATAATTGCCGCTTCTTTGAATTTCTTCCCAATATATATCATAAAATAACTATTGCTAAACTTAAAATCAGTATGACCAGTGCAGGGTTAGAGATAAAAATGACGTCCCATTACAAATGTAACTTGATACAGATCCCACATTCCTTGTTCCAATAGCCCATCTCTTCTCCTTTCTCCAGAAAGAGAAAGCAGAAGGAATGTCAAACTTGAAAATAAATTATTCCTTCCTCACTGAAAAGAAGGCTTCTATTTATTTTTCCAAGCTCTCTATTGAGATGTCATCCAAGAATCAAGGTTCACTGCTGAGTCTGAGTGCACTTGATACTCAAAGGAGAAATATCACCCAGAAATGCATTTGGAAATAAATGCCATTGTGTCTGTTTGTCATTGAAGGGATAGCAGGAATGTAGGTGTTTCCAGCAAAAGAAAGCATACAATTCAAACCCCTTTCCCAAGTCATTCCCGATCTGAGCAGATTGAAATGGGAAATAAATCTGTGCACTCTGGAACTCAGCAAGCCTTTAATTCCAAAAGTTCCCCTTGTTACAGACCTGTGAGAGACAAAGAGCCTCAAGACTCGGGGCTGCCTCGCACGCGTTCCTCCTGCGTTTATAAATTGGAGAGGACTCTTTTGCGAGAGGAACTGCAAAGTCCTGAGCCGCAGTTGCCGCGTTTGTTAATTTAAACCATTATAAACTTTTATGAGCAGAGCCATCAGGGCTGAGAGCTGCATTCCCTCCCTGCCCCAGCCCGGTGCCGTTATCGGCCGTGGCAGATGAGCCACCTGCTCCTGAGCAGACCCTGCCTGGTGGACCTGACTGAGGGAATCGTTTATAAAACAGGAGCAGGGCTTTTCAGAAACTGACAAGAAGACTTGTTTAATCTCCTGTGCTTTTTTCGTAATCCCCTCTTCAGTCACAGTCTCTCTAATTACCTGCTGTTGGACCGTTTTTCTCAGAAGTCTCTCCAAACCGTGTCTGGTTTATTTTTCTCAGCAACTAGTCTGTTTTTAGCTAATTTTATAAAACACTCTGTGTTTGCTGAGTGAATTTTTCAGCTGCCCTCTGGCAGTGATGAGCTGACTCAAAACATTAGGGTTTCTGTTTTGAGCATGTATCATCTGCAACTGGCTAATATTTCTCTCCCAGATTGTCACAATGACTTCATGTTCTTTTCTTGCAAATGCACTATTTTAATTGCTTTGTCAGAGTTCCCTCGGGTCACCTTGGTGGCAATGCCATTAACCCTGGGCTTATCTATCAATTACAGATTTTAAAGTCTCCATGCACATATTTTGCTATCACATAAAACAAGTTATGGAAAACTTGCCTCCATACAACTCTTCAGCATTAGAAAAATGAGGTTTTAAGATACTCTATATTGAAAAACTTACATATATTTCTTGTTGGGGCTTCAGTGAACAAAAGATAACGATGGAATTACACTTTGCACGTCTGGTCAAGGTCTGTTCAGTGTTCTGAGTGTTATTGTTCTAAGCCTCATCCACTTTCTTGGTGCTGACCAGTTCTAGGCTGAGGTCCTCCTTGCCCTGAGAAAGGGTTGAAATTAGAGTTCTCTGCAATAATTTCTTGGGTGTTGGAAGCAAGGAAAAGTAATCCCCTTAAAGGAAAAATATAAGCAATGATCTCTTTGGGGAACGTGAATATTCATGATGGTGGTACAGGTCTCATTTATCATCCCTTCTGCAGGATATGTGGTAGCAAATGAGAAGGAGACAAAGTGTAAGTGCAGCTAAAGTAGAAATTACTACTTATTAATCTCTTCTTTTGCATACTTCAGTGAGAGAAGTACACTCCTGTGCTGAAATGTCTTTGTAGCTTTAAATATTTATTTCTGTCCAGGTGTGTTTCTTAGGCACTGTCCTTGTTCTGTCTGCCTCGAGGGGTTTGAGTCTGTGAGCACCATCTGTTGCTGTTGAGCGTGGACATGTTTGGGTAAAGACAAACCCAGTATTTGTGGATGGGGTGTCCTGGATGGAGGCAGCAGCTCACGCTCCTCAATCTTTGTCTGAACAGAAAGTGCCCACTTCCCTGGTGCTGCTGCTGATTGTCAGTGTCAATCTGAGAGAATAATCTACTAGACCCAGATCGTAAGCAAACAGAACCCCAGGTTTTAATGCAGTTTGTGTATTTAAAAAACAGGGGAAAGGTGATGTCCCCTCTTCTTCAAAAGTCTTCTGAGTCTTGTTGCACTTGGAAAAAAAGTCTGAGCTTTAAGTCTTTCTTAATTGTGTAGTCTCTGTCTTCAAGTGAGCTGTTAATTGAGCCCTTCTAATGTATGGGACATCAAGAGTAGTAAATGCACACCTTGAAAGTACCCGTAATATAAACCAGGCGTGCTCATTTGTTGCTCAGAAAAGCAGATACATGGGGATAATCTGCTGTGAGCTCCCCCTCAGCTATTCCTCCCACACTGCTGCTTCTGTGGCCATCATCTTCCAGGAGGAGCTGGAGCCACAGCCCCTCTCTGAGCTCTTCCCCACAGGGACTGGTGATAAATGAAGTGGGGACTGGGACTTCTGTGAGCCATGTAGCAACAAGACGTTTCACTCTTCCCTTCAGTAATTACCTTTGCCAGCTTAATCACAAAAACTTTTCCAACCAGCTTGCCTAGGACATGATGATAAATTGTGGTGGAGGTTTTAATGTTTATTATAATTTAATGTTTCATTCAAAATTAAGCAGCACACTCCTGTAGTCCCTGGGTAAATGGCCATATCTTACACCCCCACACTTTCCAGTGACAGCTGCACTCTGTCTCCCCGGTCAGCTGCCCTCCTGCTTTGTCTCCAGGTCCCCTTCTTCCCAAGACATGATTATCCCAAAATTTCACAGTATTGTGTTCAAAATCTGCTCCCTTTGGGCCACACATGTTCCTTGCTGTGCCTGATGTTTGTTTTAGCCCCAGAGTGGCCATGTCTGAGCTGTCAGTGCACACCCAGATAGGAGTGAAAACAGTCAACTTAAACTCCTCACTATCAAGGCATCTCAAGCAAGCAATTTAACGAAGTTGAGATCTGAATCACACCCTGAGGTGTCATTCCATGTTTACTACAGAAAGAGCCTGGGGTCACCGTGCTGCTAATTTGGTTCTGCGTTTAAAGTCAAATGAGATGAGACAAGGCTTTGAGTCTCAGGTTTAGCCTTAGGAAATATCAACCCCTCTTGCCTGGAGAGAGGTGGGCAGGGAAGTGCCTTCTGCTTCTAGTGCCTCATTAGCTGTGTGTTTTTCTTGCCACTCCTTGGCTCTTCCAGCATTTTTTTTTTTTTTCTTTTTGGTGCTTACTCCACAGTGTGTATCCATCAGAAACACGTAAACAAAAGCTTTCACGGCTTTAACAGAAAAATAATAAAACTATTGTCTGGCTCTCCATATGTTCCTCAATCTTCCAGTAGAAACAGAAATCCAGGACATATTTATTGTCCTGGCTTGGAGCCAGAGCCTGTATTTACTTTTGTGAGTGGCTGAGGAGTTGTGGTTTTTAAATAACTCTAAGCCTTCAGTGGCAAAATACATCACAAGCAGGAATTACTGCATTTTTAATTTATGCCTGTGAGTGCCCTCACGGCTTTCTGCTCTGGCCTGAGCCATGGAAGGGTCACCCTCAGCCTTCCTGGGGAGGAGGGCAGGTTTGGCCCTCCTTGCTTTTCCTTCACTCCAAAATCCTCATTCTCCTTAGGAACCAGGATGATAAGGAGCAAAAATCATGCTTAAATATAGTGTTGAGGGGCTTTTGTCTCTTAAAACACATCAGCATTTAAGGGTTACAGCAGAATTTAGTGTTCTCACTTCACCATGCAGCTCCCACTTTCAGCCAATGGGCACAAATGAAATATTTTTCCACAAATTTCCTTTATGTGTAGAAATTACACATTTTAATTGAGCTGCTGTTTTATTTTTGGTTTTGAAATGTTTTATGTTGTATTTCCATGGGGTTTCTGCAGGCATTTTTGCTACATTTTCTGGTTGGGTGCTTCCAAAAAAATCCTTATTATAGGAAGGATTCCACCCATGACAGGATAAGCCTGAATCCGTGAGTAAATCAAGCTGTTCTGTAGCCTACAAATACATATGGTAATTTTGATTAGTCGTTCTGTGTGGATAGTGTCAATGTCTTCTGCTTCCTTGAGTATGAAAAATTCCATGTTAAATCATATCTCCCATGTGTTTTGCTGTTTATACGTATCACTGCTGTCACATTGTAGGACATCATTGTAAGAAAGGAGAAAAAGTGAGAGAGGAAATTTATTGACCAACTTGCTCAGTCAAAAACAGGATGAAAATTGGCTTTTTTCCACATTTAGCGACATGTCCATTAGCTGTTCTAAGCATCAGCCTTGGGACTTCCANCCCCCCCCCCCCAAAAAAAAAAGGATAAAATTGTGAAGAATTCCAAGATGTCTTTCATTTATTTAATTGCGCAGTAGCTGCCGGTGGTTTCCTATCCATCATCACACGGGGCTGGTGTCGCCTGCCTTTAACTGCCTGCGAGACTGGAGCTGAATGAAACGTAGATTAATTTTCCTGCGCTGGTTTATTTTATTTCTTTTTTTTTTTT